>PTEX01000047.1:781451-834333 GCA_003342815.1 Eudromia elegans
GGAGGAGGCGGCGGCGGCGGCGACGACGGCTGGAGCGCGGCCGGCTGGGGCGGCGCGGCGGCGGCGCGGCGCGCGGAGGCGGAGGAGGACCAGATCGTGGCCGTCTTCGTGGTCACCTTCGACCCGCGCACGGGTGAGGAGCGGGCGCGGGGGCGCGGCAGGGGGTGCCCGCGGAGCGCCGCTAAGATGGAGCCCGCGCGGGCCCGGCGGCGGCGAGTGCCGCTTCCCGGAGCCCTCCCCGGAGCCCTCCCCGGCCTGGTGCAGCTCTGTTTCGGGAGGCTCGGGTCGCCAGCAGCCGCGTCGCCGCTGGGTGTTTCTGCAGGACCCGTGCGCTCCTCCGAAGGGCTCTCCCGCGCCCCCGGGGGGCTGCCCTCCGACAGGGCTCGCACCTTCCGTGCTGCGCGACCCTGGTCTCCCGCTCCGTGCAGACCTCGGTAGCGCCTCGCCGTGTTGCACTGGCGCCGGTTAGTAACCGCGAGCCGGTAAATCTGCGTTGAGGAACACCCGGGTGCCGTTCGGGGGCCTCGTCGCCACGGAGGTGCCCACGGCGCCTCGCACGTGTAGGCGAGAGCGGAGCGTGGCCCAAAGCCGTGCTGGGTGTCCAGGGCTCAGGGAACAGCTCGGATGACGGGGAGCCCATTCGCACCCAGAGCTGGGAGTGAGCACCGCTTTCCTCCACAGATGGGCACGTTCTCAGCAAATCCATAGCACCAAAAACAGAGAAAGGAAGGATCTCTGGAAAGTATAGCGTCGTATCTTGATGTGAGTGAGCTGGGAAGGGAGCTGTAACTCAGGCCGTGCTCATAGAGGCTCCCTCCCTTAGTGAGGAGAAAGGGGCCTTTGACATCCCATGGGAAACGCAGGTGCACAAACAGAGCGGCTGCTGGCACGAAAGGGCTTCGGAGAAGTTATCCGCTTCTTGGGAATGAGAGAAGTGTCTTGAGCCTGGAGGCCACAGGCGCTTGACAAAAGCGGCATGGAGGGGCTGCTGTCATCTCAACAGGCGACCAGAAGTTGTGTGAAGAACCCCGAACACAGGAGAGCCCGGGCGAGCGCGTGTGCAGCAGGCGGCCTC
Organism: Eudromia elegans; assembly: GCA_003342815.1. Taxonomy (NCBI): domain Eukaryota; kingdom Metazoa; phylum Chordata; class Aves; order Tinamiformes; family Tinamidae; genus Eudromia; species Eudromia elegans. The sequence continues at coordinate 782,527 of PTEX01000047.1, forward strand.
GTGGCGCGCGCCGGCTGTGAAACCGGGAGGCTCCTTTTGCTGGCAGTGGCTTAACTTTCTCATGAGTTTGCTTGGACCAGCTGTTGCTTTGAGTGAAGGCCAGGGAGAGTTGGGTGAGCTCTGCTCACCTCTGATGGGTTGTTTCTGGGTGTCATCAGTAGCTGTTTTAGTTGGTCAGGTCTAGGAAAGCTCAGTCTCCTGTTGCTACTCGGTGCTGATGCTGGACGCAAGGAACTTGCCAGGATGCAGAGGAACACATCCACAGAGGTCCCCCTCACAGGCAGAGGGCCCCTGTGGAGGCTAAGGACTGGGGGCAAAGATATTAAAAGCACAGTGATGTGGATTTTCCAGGGTCATAAAGAGAATATTGGAATTTCTGGGTGAACCGGATGAGACCATGTGAAGGGATGACTAAAAGTGTGTGTGTTTAAGAGAAAATCATCCACTCTGTGTCTGTGCTGGAAAGTTGGTGGGTCTTGCCCAGGGCGAGCATGGCAGGCAGTTCCTGCTAGTGGCCAGGAGACTATGGTGCCAGGTGACATGTCCTCACATACAGGCGCATTGGGGCGAACAGAGTGAGAGGTTTTTGTCCCCAAGAAGGAAGGTAGTGACTACACATAACAGCTTCCCTCCTAATCTTAGTAGCGCTTGGTCTAGGCAAACCCAAGCAGTGTTTTTTTCCTTAGAATATTGCATATATTAAGCGGTTGTGTGGGCTGGGCTCAGGAAGGCAGGTTATGGAGTTACCATGCCGGTGTTATGGTTCTGTTGTCCCTGGGACTCTTTGGTGCTTGCGTGGGTGCCTGGATGTTGCAGTCTTAAGTGAACTTTAAGCACAGTATGGTGGCAGCCCAGGAACCAACTGTGCCACCTTGCTGCCTGTGGCAGTCCTCGTTTGGCAGCCTTCTCTTTAAGGAGCAATGTGTTGGGAATACTCAAATACCTTTAAAAGTGTGTGCAGCAGGTCTGTGTAAGAACTGCCCTTTATAGAGCACGGACATGAGTTGCTTTAATGAGGCTTCTGAATTGCCTAGTGTGGCTGTTGTCTTGAGCGGATACTGAAGACCCCAGGTGATGTTGGGCAGCAATGGGGATTCGGCCCCTAGGTGTGACTGCTCGGCACCAGGCTACATCACATCCGTGTGAAGCAAGCAAAGGAAAATGAGACAAGGCTCGCTTTGGGAGGAGAAAAGGAAAGATGAGGCAAAGTCAGCATCAGCCTAAAGCTCTTCAGATTTTTAAAGAGCAAGATACACATCTGCTCGGACACCTTTATAGTGGTGGAGGTGGTGATAGTCAACCTCATGAAGCTCCCACATAGGCTGTTGGCTTAAAGGACTATGTGAGTTATGGAGGGGGATGAAGCGGAGGAGAGGGAAGAAATCTCTTCTCCACCATTAACAGTGTGAGCATTCAGGTTTGCTCTCCTGCATTTCTTCCATTCAGGAAGCTGAGCCAGAATATGGCTGGCCTCACTGTGGTTGTCCTGGCCCCACACGGCACAGCCAGGGACTCTGGAGACCTCGAGAAGCATCAAAACACCTGACTGGCTTAGGAGGGCGAGATGACTTTATTGTAGCCACCAGATACTGGGGTCATCACTCTCTGAAACACTAGAAACTCTCTGAAAATCCAAGGGAGACACTAGCATCCCCAGTAAGAGAGAGAAGACAAGTGAGAGGGGAACATCCTTAACTTTGCCCACCAGAAACAGAGCGCTGCTCAAGCTTTGGCCTGGTGCTGGGAGGTAGCTCCCACGTCTCTCATCAGCTCTCTAGCACTGGTTGGGGCACGCTTGGAAAGCTTCCCTGCGTATATATGAGCTGCTTTATGCATAGGCAGGAGAAATGTGTCCTTCCCTCCCCCACCTTTTTTTTTTGTTTGTTTGTTTTACTTGCGAACATTTTTAAGTTACTCCCTCTTCCTGTTTCTCGCGTGGACCGGCAGTTGCGCCTATGTCTGGGTGAAGTCTGTCCTTTGTTTGCTTTAGTGTTTCACCACACCGACTTTAATTGTTTTCTTTTTATTAATCTCCTCATTTGCTCTGTGACTGCCACGTCGCCAGAACACTTGCAGGGCAAGGTGGTGTGAGGCACAGCCAGGAGCGCAGGTGTGGGTTGTTTGTGTCAGCTCCCAGTGACCAATCCCAGGGAAAAAAAAAAAAAGCATACATAGCTAAAGAAGTAGTTATATGATAAGCAAGTGTGTTCTGTTGTTAAGCCATAAGATAAGGATCTGCTTCAGGAGACCTTTCTCCTGCTTGTTGTTGCACTGCGCATGTCACTTGAACCAAGTTCCTTCCACACTTCTAAAACAAGAATATACCTTAGATGGTATTTTGGACTGAAGGGAACAAAGTGAAGTGGTTTCCTTTGCTGGATGGAGCTCTTGCATATTGATGTACTAATGTATAGCTAATGGCCAAGTCACTGTGATGTAAAACCTTAAAAGAGGATCTGAACTTAACCACAGCTTTTACCACAACAGTTGCTGAGTTTACATCCTTACTCTTTCAAGGAAGGGTCTTGTGTCTTTTAAAAATAACTCAAACAAGCCGAGGAAAAGCCAGCATCTATATATAATGTGCAGAAGCTACAGGACGACCATGTAGGCTGGCATGATGTCACTGGTTTTCTGTGCCAGCTTTTCACCCTTCTTAAAGGCGAAGCCGCTCTGGAGCAGAGCTCTGTGGTTTCCTGTGCGATTGCACAAGCACCTGAGCGCTGCATGAGGCGTCACGAGGCTGCTGCCGGCCTCAGCGAGCCCAGCTCTGCGGGAGAGATGCCCTCGTGGGCTAGAAGTGCTTAGCTGCGCGTGAAATCTCTCCCGTCGCCACACTTGACGTTGTTAAATCCCTCGCCAGGCAGGGTTGGAAGAGGCCTGCTGAATACAGTATCTGTTTGAGAAGAAAAATAGCCTATTTAAATTTCAGTAGCTGAATCTAATTCCAATGCAAGTGTGCATGTGTAGACTTGTGCAGATGAGGAACAAAATAAAAGGCCTCTGAAATTTGGCTTCATAATTAAATATCCATTTCTAAAAGCCTTGGCCAAGTGCAAAGCCCTTCCAAAGGCACAGTATGGATGCAGGCACGGTGAGACTCTTGTCCCTAAGCAGGGGATCAGTGAAGCTGAACTGTTAGAGAGCACTTTTACACTGCATTTACCATTGCATTTGTGCTGAGGAAGCTTTGTTTGCTTTGTTCTTAAAAATAAGTTGCATCATTTCAAATGCTGATGCTGTCGGAAGAGTGGCAGAGAATGGAAATGTTTAAACCTAGATCTCATCTTGCTGCAGCAAGAGTGTCTAAATGGGCAGATTTAACACTGAAGTGCTGGCACAGAAAGTCTGAAAAATGCCCCATGTTGATCCACATTAAACCTGCCGGTGGAAGATCGGGACCTCAATAGCTGCAGATTGTTCAATGTTTTTACCAATTCCAGCAACAACCTGCCTGGACTCAGGGAGACCCATTTGTCTGTCCAGCCAGGGGTGAAAGTTGGATTGATTTGAGACTTCTCCAGTCCCATCTGCTCCAGGATTGGGCTCCTCAGGCCGACCTTAGCAGTGAACAATTGCGTGTGTTTGCCTGGCTTGCCAAGTGACAGATGTTTGTTAATCTTAACCTAGCTTGTAATTCTACCTGTTTTTTTTGTTGTTTGATTATTCTAGTATATACAAAAATGTTGCAGAACTTGAATCTCCCCAGCTTCCATCTAAAACTTTAGCTTACTCCTATTTTGAATGAAATAGGAGAAATTCTAGGACAAAGTAATGAAGAACTAGAACTAGAGGCTTTGGGATTCCTGTTTGACTGGTACTGTAAACATAAAGGCAAATACCTTGGTGGTAGGATCTATTACATAATCTCCTCTTAAGGAGCAGCATTCCATACGTTGTTCTTTGTATATCCAATACTGTGTTCTCTGTATATTCAATATACATGTAAAATGGCACACAAAACAGCACTAGACTCTGGAACAGCCGGAGAAGTTCTGCAATGCCTGGATACTGTGCTGTGACAAGAAATGTCTGCAAGAGATGCAGGAGATGAAGTAATCTGGCCTCTTCCCACAATGTTTAGCTCTGCTCTAAGAGTGCCGTGTTCCTGGCATCCCAGTGACGTAAAAGCAAACTGGCTGTTGCTGGTGTTAACCTTTTAGCAGGGTGTTGTGACCCTGTTCGCTTAAGTAAAGCTTTAATTTGTTTCCCTGCAGGCAACATGGTAGAATGGTGTTTACCTCAAGATATTGACTTGGAAGGTGTGGAGTTCAAATCCATGGCAAGCGGGTCCCACAAAATCCAGTCAGACTTCATGTGAGTATGTCCAAGCTACACTACTCCTCCTTGTTCCTCTTAGCTGTCTGTCTGCACTACCAGCCCTTCATTCAAAACATGCAAGAAAAATACCACCTAGAAAGGTAATCTGCTGCTAAACTGTGTCCATCTGAGCCATTTTCTTTCTCCTTTGCTCAATCTGTCTAACGATGTAAAGATTTTAACTAGGATCTGTCTCCATGCAATGCATGATGCAATGCACTTTCCTTTTGGCCAGGAATAACACCTATTTTCTCAAAAGCACATAGACTTTCCCTTGCGCTGTATTAAAGTGTGCTTCCCAGGGTCTGGCACCCAGGTCTATTTTTGCAGCTTTTACACAGACAGAATCTTCCTTAGAAGAGCACTGTGTTGACAGGATCCTGTATCCTCTGCTAGACTTTCCTTCAGAGCACTTTCCTTAGTGTCCTCACTGAGACACGTCTTTGGTAGGGACTTTGGCAGTAGAAGCACTTGGAACTCCTGGATGGAACATGCTGTGTTGCAACCTTCCTCCCAAGAAAGCTGGAAAACCTGTGGTCCGTTGTGTACCCTTCAAATATCATGGTAGGGTTTTAGTGGTTTGCTTTACAGTGAAGTTTTCCCTGTGTTCCCAAATCAGTAATTTTGGTGGTTGGTTACCTTTCTGTCTTCCACTTCTCTCTTTTAATGTTAACTCTTTTGTCAAATATTTCTCCTCAGTTACTTCCGGAAAGGGCTCTGTTTTGGCTTAGCCTGCTTTGCCAACATGCCTGTGGAAAGCGAGTTAGAGCGTGGTGCCCGCATGAAGTCAGTGGGGATTCTCTCACCTTCGTATACCCTGCTGTACAGGTACATGCACTTCCTGGAGAACCAGGTCAGGTAAGTGGCCTTGTGGTCCAGCAGTGGCACTGGCCTATTTACTTGTGTGGAGCCGTCTGCAGAGTTTGGGTACAAGGATGCTGTGTGGCTACCCTGTTCTTGTTGGTTGTGAGACATGCTGCCTGTTCCTGGGAAAGGCCATTGGGTTTGGATGGAGTGACAACCTGAGTAGAAGGCCACGATATGACTAACTTGAATGACTACGCCACAGAGAGAGCACAAGCTGGTGTCTGAGGAAGGGGGAAGAAAGGCCATGCACAATAGTGTGTTCACTGTTCATTGCTAACAACGTCGTCAAATGCTCTGCCACCTACTTTGAAACACTATGGGGGCACAATTGTTCAAGGTTAGGTTTGGAGAACAAGGAGTTCCCTGCTTCTCCTCCAAAAACTGGTTTACCAAGGGCTCACAAAATGCTTCTAAATCTGTGATGGGGATCCCACCTAGGCATGTGCCTCTGAGGTGTTGAGTAGGCTTGGCAGGGGGCACTGGTGATGGCAGCAGGGAAAGCTCTTCCAACCTAGAAATGTTTTCAAACATGATCAGTCCAATGCATGGATTGTCCTACTGTGTGCTTCAGCCCTGCCCATGTTCTTTGGCTGCACTGAAAGCTGCGTTACTCCAGATGCCCCCCTAGGCAGGCCTGTGCAGCTGAGGCACCCAGAGGCTTTTTGCTAGACAGGAAAGCAGATCTCTGCTGAGGGTAAGAACTCTGAATAGATAGTCTGCAGACGCTACAGATCTCTTCTATCTCCCTTTCTTTTCTAGACACCAGCTGGAGATGCCCGGGCACTACTCCCATCTAGAGGCATTCTATGATGACAAGAAAGGGGTCCTTCCTGCTGGCAAGGACACCGCCACCTCTCAGCAGCCCGTCCACTGGCTACCATCCATCCACAGATACATGTACCCAGAGATGAAGGTGAGGCAGGGGCTCTGAGGATTGCAGGGATGTGCAGTGTGTGGCTGCTTCTTCCTGGTGTATCGTACTACTTGATAAGCAGTCACTGCAGCACTTGTAGGCTGCTCTAGGTAAGATTTTGTTACTCAAGCTGAGTGTTACAAGCTGCAGTTCGCTGGCATTACTGCATGCTGGGCTTGCTCTCACGTTTAGGTATAGCATCTGTGCCTGTGTCCCTGTGTCACCTCTGAGCTGTTTCCTCCCCTCTCCCTCCACCTGCAGATCACGCATCCCGCTGGTTGTATGTCTCAGTTCATCAAATTCTTTGGTGAGCAGATCCTTGTCCTCTGGAAGTTTGCCCTGCTGCGCAAGCGCATCTTGATATTTTCACCGCCCCCAGTTGGAGTTGTCTGCTACCGAGGTATGTGGTCAGGGACATGAGAGTTCTGAGCTACCAGGCTGAAGAACTGCAGGCCTGTGGCTACCGGGGGCATGGAAGTGATGCTGGCCTTCAAATTCCACCTTGTGGGGATATTCTTGGGCCTGCATTTGTCTATCTGCTACAAAAGGTTTTTTAGGCTTTTTTAAGAACCTACCTTGGTGGTACTACGAAAACATAGGCACTGAATGAATTTCAGGGAGCAAGAACATGGAATTCCTATGGGGGAATTGTTTGTTTTTCATCCAGAATATGGATTCCCACATGAGCAATTCTGGCGTTCAGCCATGTCGCACTGCAGCAACCATGACTTTCATAGGGATTTGTGTAACTGAGAGAGTGGGGTGCAGAAGGCCTTGGGAGGGAATATTGAAAGCATCTCAGCATGTACCTCTCTTGCCTACAGTGTACTGCTGCTGTTGCCTTGCCAATGTTTCTCTGCCTGGTCTTGGAGGAACTGTACCAGAGTCCAAACCATTCTTCTATGTGAACGTGGCAGACATAGAAATGCTGGAGACAGAAGTATCATATGTGGCTTGTAAGTATGGTGGTTCAAAAGGGATTTTTCTAACTTGAGGTTGCAAAATATCTTCAAACACGAGACTGTACAATATAATCAAGGATGCCATGATGAGAAATGACTAATTTCAGAGAAAGACTAACTAAAAAGTGGGAGAGAACTGTCAATATGCAGGGACAGCCCTATGCTTATCTCAAAATCTCCCTGATTTTGGCAGGTACAACAGAAAAGATCTTTGAGGAGAAACGGGATCTCTATGATGTCTATGTGGACAACCAGAACGTGAAGACATATCATGAGCATCTGCAACCACTCCTGAAAATTAACAATGCAGACAAGGAGAAGTATCGACGACTCAATGACCAGAGGTAGTAATATAGATGTGAATGGCCTTGGTCCTTGCTGGGGGAGCAATGCAGTGTGGTATGGAAAGGACACTGCTTCTTTATTTTCTTCTCTTTTGTATCTTCTGAATTTCCCACTGCTTCAGCTTACTTCCGAGATTCTAGGTCTACATAATGCTGCAATGAGAGTCCCTGGACCCTCTGCAAAACATGCTCACTCTGCTGGTGAACTGATGCAGCAGACAGAAAGCAGGAGGAGAAGCACAGAGGTTGTTAGTGACTCACAGCTGTTCAGTATCAGAACTGAAAACAGCTCTGCTCTGTAACTTTATTTCTAGTCATGTGCCTTACAAAGGCTACTTGGATGCCTCAGATATTAGGGCAATGGTGTTAGTTTATCCACAAGAAATGGATGTGCAGTACTTTGCTTTAACTCTTGCCTTCTGATGCTGCTTTGAGGTTCACTCTATGCAGGTGCATTGAATCTGTCTCATTCCCCCAGGCAGATGTTAATGTACTCCCAAGAAGTTGGCGAGGACTGTAGCTCCTGTGAAGAGGACCTTTTCATCTTGTGAGTGAATACATCTAACTAGCTGGTCACTGTTGTACGTAACCTCTTCCATTGATTTCATGTTGCCCTGGCTTGACAATACTATGAAGCAGCCTGGTTAACATACTTCTGCAGTCAGGTCTAAGCTCCTCCAAGGATCTTATAACCAAACTAGTTCTTTCCCTTTACATAACTTTCTTTACAATTTATGAAGCCAAGAAGCCAAGCAGCGGTGTTAGTCTGCTGAGGTCTTATAAGTGCTGTGAGAAAGAAGAGAATTTTAAAAGGACAGTTAGAAATGAGTGTAAACGCTATAGGACTTTTCATGCAAGAACGTGAAAACATCAAGAATATTTTTTTCTCAGGAAAGAAGGAAGTAGCTGTAGGAAGCAAGTACTGTACTATGTTGTGGGAGGTACAACATGAAGATAAGAGCTGATTATGAAGGACTGGCCATTTACATGGCTTTTTTTTTTTTTTTTAAACTTGGGGAAACAGAGGAACAAGAGGAGGGTGTAGATTACAAGGTACAGTATTAGATTAAAAACTATACCTGTATCAGCTCTGAAGCCATTACTGCCTGTTGCTATTGTCTGCAGTCTATAGCAAGTGAGAAGTAATAGGATTAAACTGTATAAAGGGCTGTTGGGGCAGAACTTTAATTGTTGAGCTGCTTAGATGTAGCTAAAGCTCTCTTTAGGAAAGCCTTGTATTTTCCTAGGAAGGCAGTAGGTGAACAGCAGCTCTTTCACTACTGTGTTCTTCTCTACTAATGGAGAATTTATTTGCCCAAGGACTTATTAGCTGAGTGAAAACATTGTTTCCTCCTCTGCTTTACAGGAGCTATAGGTCTGATGTTTCCACTTAATTGCCACAAAGTACACATTAGCTGATAACAGGCCATCTTCTGAAAAGAAAAATGCCTAGGATGAATCAGCCAGACTGGAGCCCCACTGTAAATTAAAAGCTATTGCTTTATCTCTGTTTATTCCAGGTCATCCACAGGGTGGATGGAAAACTACTATAGCACCACCCTAATAGGGTGGGATCTATATTGAAGTGGGTTACATGTGGTTTAGAGAGCCTCGGCTGTCTGTGTAGTGAATATGCTGTCTTTTTTTGGTCCTATGCCATCATCTCAATTAGCTTTATCCTATAGATTTTTCATGGAGCAGAACAACCGGATATTTCAGACGCTGATGGAGGTGTCGGCCAGCCAAGACAAGACCTTGACAGCTGACCACGCGCGGGGCATGGGCCTGGACCCCCAAGGGGACCGAAGTTTCCTTATGGACCTGCTGGAGGTATACGGCATCGACGTCATGCTAGTCATCGACAACCCCTGCTGCACTTAGAGCACAGGCACCACAGATGGGGAGCAGAGACGGTGCTTTGAAGACTATCAGACATTGCTTAGGAATGTCACTGGAACCCACCACAGCCACTGGATGAATCTCATTTTATTTAAGAACTTTATACGGAAGTATTTATAATTTTACAAGAAAATGTGATTTTTTATTTTCTCTTGCTCAACTTTTCCAAGGAGTAACTGCTTCAGGGTTTTGGTGTTTTTTTGGTGTTTTGTTTGTGTGGTTTTTTTTTTTCTTTTTTTCTTTTTTTTTTCTTTTTTCTTTTTTTTTTTCTTTTTTTTTTTCATTTTCTTTTTCACTTGTGTTTTTTGTTTGGTTTACATAGGGCTAGTGGCACCATTGCACGAATCTTCACTGTTGCCAGTGGTAGCTAGATTTTGGATTCCTGAGGGCTGAAGACCTCAGGAAAGCACTTTGTCTGATGGGGTCCAATGCTAAATCCTGTAGCTGAGCTCTTAAGATTATACTGGAAATTGGATCCCCACTTATCCTTCACCTTTATACTCGGGGATTGAAGAGAGCTTCAGCATAGGCTGTTAGTGGCCCAGTCTCAAATTATTGCCTGTCTCACCATGTTTACTGGTGGAGACTTAAACCAATGATAACAGAACTGGACTCCTCGAACACCCTTCACCCAACTTTCAGCAGCTGCGTTGGAATAAAGCCACCTTTTCTCTTCAGTGGCAAAAACAAGTTTCTGCTTACCAGACTGGCATAGCTTCACTTCCAGGGTTTGAGGTGGTATAAACTGGCAAAGACTACACCCATCTCACAGCTGGAGAAGAGCACCATCTCTACGTAATCCCTCCTTCCACTTCCTCTGTTTTTCAGTTGGTTAAAATCTTCAAACCAGCTACAGACTCCCATGGAACAAGGACCAATGTCACTGAGCCGCCTTCCAGTTACCATGCCCCCCAGCCTCTGCTCAGAGGGTGCTACGTAGGACTGGGCTGAACAAGTATGGGTTGAATGTGTTTGCTCTAATATCACTAGTGCTTCCTTCTGTAGCTGCTGGTATTTGTCACTCCTTTGCTTTACCATTGGCTGCTGCTCTTCCTTTGTCAAGCAGCTGTCATCACTGCCTGCTGCCATCGTCATTTTTAACTGTGAAGTAGAGAGCAGTGTGTGACCTTTCAGCTGCAGGTCTGGCCTGGTGTTAGTGTCTGCAGGAGTTCCCTAGGAGTTTGGCTCAGCTGGTAGAAGCAATGGCCAACGGCACAGCATTTTTCTTGGGCAGAGAAGCAGTTGAGCCACGTGACTGACATTTATTTTTTTGCAGAGGATGGAATGGCATCCAGTTTATGGCTGCAGGGCTGGAAGTTTCCCTCCAGAAACGTTATTTCTGCAAAGGGTGCACTCAGCTGTGCTTCATCGAAGGATGGCGCTACAGGTTGGACACAAGAAGAAGTCATATGTCCTTCAGCCAATAGTAGCATCAGCTCTGAACTAACAGTTTGTCCAGGATTGCAGCTACAGCTGCTTAGCCTTCCTACAGGTTGTAGCAGTGCAGGCTGTAGTGGGGTATTCATTTATCATAACATTTATTGGACAAGACAAAGCCTGAACCACCTAAGTCTCACCTACTAATTGCTTTAACACAGTGAAGCAAGTGCTCTCCAGCCAGCCCCCCCATAGCCTGTCTCCCTCTGCAAGGAAAGAGGTTGCTATGGGCTATTTTTCCTTGAAGACTATCTGCAGCTAATGTGCCAGTCTAGAGGTTTACAAAGTAAACAAGGCTCACTGCACAGCTGACCAGGATGAGTATTAGCATAAATTATGTGTTGTGATCTGACTGTCTTGCTTAGCAGTCTTTCCCATGCCTGCTTTTTGCAGGACTTTGAGTATTTTTTTTACAGGAGAAAACATGCTGCTGCTTGCATTGTCAGTTTCTTGCAGCATATTCATTCTTAAGTGTACTATGAAAAAAAAAAAAAGACAAAGTGGAACTGAACAGTGTGAAATGGAATCATCAATCTTTCCTCCTTGAGGAAAAGCTTTATTTTTAAACTGATTCCTCTGGTATAAAATGAATTTCTGCTTTCTTCTTTGGGAGTGAAGAGCTGTGAGAAGGTATGGCAAGCAAGCTATTGCTATGACTGAAATTCCTTTAGATATTAAAAGAGGAACTAAAACTATAGTCTTGATAATTTTTTTTGCCTCTGATTGTTTAATCTCTTTGCTGCTTAGCTCAGCTGTGGTTAGCTGTGAATGGCTTTTATTCTTCTCCATGTCAGTAATTCTACTGTTGAACTGAATAGGAACAAATCTTTGTGTCTTTGAAGTTTTGCAGCCTGAGTCTTTCTAACAAACTGCATTACAGCAGTGTGTTCACAAGAATAACAGTTCTGACATATCTAGTAGTGAGATATGTCTGCTAGAAACCATCCTAAGATTATTAAAGTTTGTTTAACCTATTCTTTCCAAAAACTGGCAGGGAGGCCATTAGGTTTTGAGTTGTTAGCAATTGCACACATGCAGGTGCCTCAAAGCAAGATTACTGTAAAGGTGGCATCCCTGACGCATCCCAAACCACTTTGTTGCAGCTTGTTTTGTACAGCATCTCTTGGAAGATGACTGCTGCAGAAAGCAAGAACTATCCAGACAGAAAACTGACTATAGAGGCCTCTCCTATCCTAGCCTTTGTTTTTTCCTCTGCAACATGAGCTTTCCACCTGCATAGTCTTAGAATAGGACAAACATTGCTTTTATTGCTGCAGCATGTGGAAAATCTTTCATAAATGGGTATGTAGCATCAATAGCTACAGCTCAGCTGTTAGGGCTTGTTTAACAGACTTTCCTCAGCCTTGGAACCAACAGTACTGAGCATTCCCTCTTCCACAAACAATTCTACAGGGTTCATTGTAGATAGTTCTATTAAGAATATTTAAAATCCCTTCCTTGGCCCTTATAGTTGCTTTTTCTGAATACTAGCAGCTGGAAGGGAGTTGGTTATTTGATATATTTTGATCTAAAAGAGAAGAGTGTGGTGTAAGGTAAGATATTGCTGATTACTGCATTCCTCTATTTGCAGTACTTTGCCTTTACAGTGGTGCCTTTTAATTTCTTGTGTAGGTTGTCTCTGGGCAGGTGCTGGTGATCAGAACCCAGGTTGAAAATTAGTTACAGTAACCATGTATATCCTATGGTCTGGTAGAGACAGTCCAAAACTACAGCAGTAGCAGAGCCACGAGAGGTTGTCAGTTTGTCCTTGCTTGGATTTAAGCAAGACAGTCACAGTTTCACAGTGGCATTTTATCTCAAGTAATCAAGTGCTGAATTATTTCTGCTTTATGATTTGGATTTAACAGTAAACCTTGGGAGAAAATGAAAGTGGTTTTTTTTTTTTTTTTTTAATCTGAACAAGGAAGACACATGAATTACTGGGAAGCCCTCCCACTACAAGTTTAGGCCAAATTAATCAGCTTTGGTAGTTAAAATTGAGTCCAACAAAAAAACAGGAAGGGATGTGAAATAGGGGGCATTTCATTGAACTGAGGTTCTTACTTTCTAGCATATGGAATAGTTATTCCAGTGTATGTTACAGGTAATGATCATATCTTATTACAGACATCTGCTCTGCTATCCAGCATCCTTAAGGACAGAGTAAAGTTCTCCCACATTTCCAAGAGAAAGCAGATAATAAATGGCTTTTTCTGTAAAGCTGGCTTGCTCACCACTGAAGCGAGGAAGAAATAATCAGTCTTCCTGAACAAGACCATGTGCTGCTGCTGCTGCTTCCAAACTGGATAGGCAAAAAGCTATGTGTAGCTGGGGCCTCAGGGGCAAGGAGTGGTATCTGGAAGAGCAAGGCAAAAGTACTTTCTCATGGCAGATGTCTAGATACAAAGCATGCATCCTACCCCAAATTCTCTCATCACAGCTCTTGCTTCTCAGTTAGTTGCTGCCTCCTCTTTCTTTCAAAGCTAAGCTTCTAGTGATGGGGAGAGAAGACACCACACATGTCTTGCAAGAGCCAGGAGCGTACCGACTTAACAGAACATCTGTCTGAAACAGAGGGGTACTAAATGCCTGCGAGCCAGGCTTCCAGGTCCTGGTTAACACAACATGCCATTTAAAGGGGAATGTTTAATTATGGTTAAAATAAACAGATGGCTTGGGCTGGTCCATCATTAAGTTATGATCTTTCATTTTTATTTATATGATAGTATTTCAAGTTCTTCTAGAAGGGGTCTGCTCGCTGAAGCTAGGATAAGTGTTTTCATGAGGGGGGACTAGAACTCCACAGCTCTTTCCTGTCTTGAGCTTCACACAGAGAAAGTTGCTGGTCTTGATATCAGAGGCAATCATTAGGAACTGAGTCCTCCCCTCAGCCCCATAAACTGTGTGTTCAACCTCTACTTACTTTCTGCAACAAGTTGTATTCCCTACAACTGCAATACTCAATATAGGGATTAAAAAGAAGAGAGAGGGGAAAATCTCTTCACCAGTAGTTACACCAGCTAACAACCTTCTGAGGGTATGTCTGTTTAAAAGACTATCACGTTAACAGAAAGACAGCATTAATACTCATGCTGGGAAAAGGACTAGGTTATTTTCAGGAAAGGAATCACACTGCTGCAGGAGCCTGAGTCTGAAGAGGTCCTGAGTCTGTAGGATACTCGTTTTCCCCTAATAAAGCCGCAGCTGAAACAGAAATTGGTTCCTACCATCCTTCCCTTGGAGCAGCCTGGCTGAAGTTCAGACAGCTCTTAGGGTATTTGCATCTTGCAGGCAGGGGGTTGTTGCCACAGGCACGGGCCTGTGCAGCGGAACTGCTTACTGAAACACAGGTATTTTTAAATACAATTAAAGCTTACCTTTCCGAAATGGCTGCTGCCTTTTCTTTCCCGCCACTTGAGCAAACGCAGTGCTACTTTTATTACAGAAGCATCAGCTTGAGAACAATTCAGCTGGTGAGAAGCGTCGCTGACTCAGAAGGAGCCGCGGGCTGCAGAGCAGCATTCCCAGCGTGTCTGCTCTTCTTGCTTGCCAGAGTGCAGCCAGCACCTTCCTCAGAGGGACCCACGGGGCAATCTTAAGCGCTGCTGAGCAAATCAAAGACAGCACAAGACAGGCTCTGTCACCAGCATAACTATGAGAAAGAACAAGCAGGTTTCTACTCACCGCTGCCTTGGCCAAAAAAGGGTGAAGGGCCTGCCCTGTTGGCTTATCTCCTGCTTCAGGTGCCTTAGGTAATTCATTTCATCATTCTATTGCCCAGGGAAGGCAGTACAGCACTACTCAACAAAAGCCAAGACTTCTGCCCTTTCAAAACATTCTTTCTTCTAGCAGCTCTCCAGTAGAGGATGCTGTTGCAGCAGCATATAGCTCTTACACTGCTGCTAGAAGTCAATTCACTCACGTCCTCATTTTGACTACAGCAAAGGATCAACAGATCAGCTTAGGCTAGATAGATAAGAACAGAACAGGAGAGCTGGATACAGTCATCACATCAGGGGAAAAAAAAGAATTTTGTTCTCCAATAAAAGGGAAAAATCAAGTAAATCTGTAGATTATATTACGACCAACATATAACCTTGTAAAAGTTACCAGTATTTCCTTACAGCAATTAAAGTGAAGCTCTAAACAAAAGCTCAGAAAAGCAACAAAGCTAATTACAGAATTGGGGCTCAAGGGGATGCTGTAAGTTGCAGAAGGAATTATGAGGGCTGTTTACAACATGAGAAGAGCAATCACACACAAATAAGCCATTTGGATGCCCTTTGCTAGACTGCTACAGGTATAAAAGTAATACAAAAAAAAGGTCCTTTTGGTTTGTTAAAGAATGTTCCCACATGCTACTTCATACAGCTTCAAGTCAAAGACAACATTTTCCAATTTGCTTCATTGTAACACACCTAAACGTGATCAAAGGATCATATTTCTACAGTATTGTTAATAGGAACTCTGTGCTGTTGAATCTGACAAGGAAAAAAATAATGCATCTATAACAAATCTATCTTAATGAGCTACTCAAGGAATTGGTGTTTTCAGAAGAGCAGAATCTTACAGAATTTTGAAGATCTCATCTGATAAAGAAGGTTTCTTGTGCAGATTTTGCTGTGTGAGGACAATTGTGATCTCCAGCTACATGTATTAGGAAAAAAAGTACAATAAAATTCCATTTTCAGGCTTGGAAATATGCAAATTGTAGTCCACGATACCAGATGAAACAGACACATACTGGGAGTTTTTAAATATCCTCTGAAGCTTTATATCACCCATCTCCAACTTGTTTTGTCACAGAGTAGATAATCAATCACCTGTTTCAATGTGTCATTCCAGCATTTCACAATTCCCTTAACATGACTCTCCTGAAGCACGTTTTTCATGATCCCAGCTTTCCTCTTATTTATACAGAAGCAAGGTAGACCCTAACTCTCCCAACACAAAGACAAGTGTGCTTACATTTTACTTTAATATACAATTGTAATAAAGTAGTAGCATCTGGCACACAGCACTCAGCCTGCAGCGCTGTAAATGGAACACAGACTTCTTTAGGAGGAAGGAAAAGATGCCATCGAGGTAACATTCACCTCTTAAGAGTCTGATTGGCCCTTTCAGCCCCTTTGAGACTCGCCAAACCGGCCATTTCCAAGAGAAATACTTTGTGCATAAAATGACCAAAGGATTCATGAATCTGATGGGGCTAATCAAATTAGCGAGGTTTCATGTGCCTTGAAAAGAACCTGATAGAGCTGGCGAGCAGTGGGACAGTTTGACTGGAATTCTCATTGAGCTGCTGCATGGAGCATCTGTTCTCTCCTTCTGGGATCACAGATGAAATGGAGTTTCCGGGGTAAGAGCTTCACCTCTACAGGCATAGCTTCATATTCCTCATTGTCAATGCCAAAGGATCCTCCAGTGCCCTGTGTATATATAATACTGCTGATCAGGGTGAAACAGCAATCAGATCGTTACAACAATGTTATAACGCTGACGATGGATTTTACTAATAAGACTGCAGTTGGATATTTTGCTGAGTGTTAACCAAGATGACCCCCTCTCTGTGCCTTCAAGCCCATTTGGTCTCAACAACGCAGAGCATGCTATCCTTCACCACACACAATATATTAACAGTCTGCTGCACAAGATGCTACCTCACTTAGTTGCTAATTGGTGATAATTAAATGCTCAAGAGTTTTAATGACCCACATTGTTTATCCTGAAAGATTTTTTGCTATTGGAACTATAATTATATCCCCTTAGATCTTGGTCTGCCAGCGGTGACACAAGCTAATCTGCAGAAGCACCTGTTAAGTAACTCTGATTAAATCCATGTAACCAACACCTCTGGTGTTGTTTCACTATATTGACCTGAAACGTGGGATGCAAAGTAATTCACAGGTCACAAATTATTCAGGAGTAGAATTTTCCTGGGCTTTTCTTTATGCTGATGAAGACACTAATAATTAAAACCATTCATCAAAATGGCAGGTTGACTTTATCCAAAAAAATTCTAGTGCCCACTTTGCACGCACTTGCCTCAAGGTAGGATTGTGTCATATGGATATTCAAACCAGCTCCAATCAAACAGGAATATCAGAACAGCCTAGACTGGAAAAAGCAGCACAAGTCCCAGATGCCACAGACTGGCAATCCACATGTACCAACAGATCCTGCTTCTTTGCAAAACTAACAAGACTCATCTGAGCTGCCTCCAGGTCTGTTATCAGAGCTCAGTCAAGAAATCTAAGCTCAGCACTACATGGTGCCACGCACAGGCACCTTGTAGGTCTCGGCTACAGTAAGACGACTTCATTTTATACCCATAGCCCTTACCTAGCTGCATTTAGCCCAGCACTTCATAATTCACTTGTTTTTTCATAATCACAAAACTGCTATGACGCTGACTTGATGCAAGTATTAGGATCCAGGCTAATCATGATAGTTTGTGATTTTTTATTTGTAGTCACAGATTTTTTCACCTTTTGGCATGTTCTACTTACTCCTGCATCAAATACATTCTTTTCATCAAGTGATTTAAGTGTCAGGTATCATTTCATAGAATCATAGAATGCTTAAGGTTGGAAGGGACATCTAGAGGTCATCTAGTCCAACCCCCCTGCACACGCAGGGTTCCCCTAGAGCAGGTGGCACAGGGTGGTGTCCAGGCGGGTTTGGAAGATCTCCAGAGAAAGAGACTCCACCACCTCTCTGGGCAACCTGTGCCAGGGCTCTGTCACCTTCACTGTAAAGAAGTTCTTTCTCAAGTTCCTGTGGAACTTTTGGTGCCTCAATTTGTGGCCGTTTCCTCTAGTTCTATTGCAGGCTACCACTAAGAAGAGGCCGGCCTCATCCTCCTCACTCCCTCCCTTGAGGTATTTATACACATTGATCAGATCCCCTCTCAGTCTTCTCTTCTCCAGACTGAACAGGCCCAGCTCTCTCAGCCTTTCCTCATAGGGCAGATGTTCCAGGCCCCTAATCATCTTTGTAGCCCTGCGCTGGACTCTCTCTAGCAGCTCCACGTCCCTCCTGCACTGGGGAGCCCAGAACTGCACACAGTACTTGAGGTGCAGCCTCACCAGGGCTGAGGAGAGGGGCAGAATCACCTCCCTCGACCTGCTGAAGACATTCCTCTTAATGCACCCCAGGATCCCATTGGCCTTCTTGGCCACAAGGGCACACTGCTGCCTCATGGTCAACCTGTCGTCCACCATGACACCCAGGTCCCTCTCTGTGGGGCTGCTCTCCAGGAGGTCGGTCCCCAGCCTGTACAGGTGTCTGGGGTTATTCCTGCCCAGGTGCAGGACCCTACACTTGCCCCTGATGAACTTCATGAGGTTTCTCACCACCCAGTTGTCCAGTCTGTCCAGGTCCCTCTAGATGGCAGCACAGCCCTCAGGGCTATCAGCTACTCCTCCCAGTTTGGTATCATCAGCAAATTTGCTGAGGGAGCACTCCATCCCTTCATCCAGGTCATTAATGAATAAGTTGAACAATTTGAAGATAGAGAGGATCTATGAGACTGACTAAATCTCCTTGCAAAAGCAGGTCTTCCCCCGCTGCTCCAGTAACAATCTCTATTTCACAAAAGACTAATCTAATCTACACAGGTAAGTGACAGCTTTGGCTTTTTCCTCAGTCTCACCTACTCAAGTTCTTGAGACATTTCCCTACGGTGTCTGGAGTCTCAGTGCTTTGTGTCACCCTCCCTCCCCTCCATAAGGCTTCTCATATTTCATACCTCCTTCTCCAGATCCCTTCCAAGGTAACAGTTTAAAGGAAGAATTCAGTCTTCAGAATATATGGAGAGGTTGTGCATATGTGCCGCAGCTGAGTAACAAACTTGCAACAACTGTCACTGCTACATAAAAGTATTGTCACTGCTCACTGGCAGAATGAAGCTTCCCCTGTTGCTTTTAGGCCACTTCAGAAATTTCAGCACATGTTTCCTGGTCTGGGACTGTCTTGCTGTACTTAGAAACTGTATGGCTCACCAACAGTGCAACCACCTACCAAACCTGCAGCAGAGATTTCTTAATGTGCAGTATCAGCTGGTATCAGGAAGTAAAAGGACAGATTTCCAACTTCCTCAACTTCTCACCTCTGGAAGCTGCAAGATGCACTTGCTGGCTTGGATGCACTGACTCCCTTCAGGGCACATCTGTGGATCACTCATCTTTTGACTTCTGTTCAGACCAAGAGAGAAGCAAGGTAAGGAGCAGGCTCTATCAGAAATATCACAATCTTTAGCACTGATGTACCATTATGGTTTGATAAATCACTATGGGTTTGGAAATTTTAGAAGCTATCTATATATGAAAATATTTGCCATTGTAATAGACATTCTTTCCCATGCAGAAGTCGATACATGTCAGACAGCCTCCAGTCAATTTCTTCTCCATGTCTCCCTGAACATATGTGAATATGTTTCTATAGCACAATTTTGTGCTCCCCACTTGCATGCTGAGCTGTACAATTCCTGCAATGGATTGCTACCATCTCCTCAATATTCCACAAACTTAGATGATTTACCAGCAGCCTAAAAACACTCAACAGGAACAATTATCTTAAAAGAAAAAAAAAAAGAAAAAAAAAAAAAAAAAATCTTTTCACATCAATGCCAGTCAGCAGAAAGTTTCTTACTTTAAAACTGCAGGTGGCAGTGCAAGTGCGATTTAGTCTTTTTTGAGCCTTTGGCTGCTGTGTGGTCACTGGCTCAACAGTGGATTGCAATTCCCTTCATCCTCAGGGTCAGCACAAGCTCTCTGGTGAACATGGACCTAGTCCTGCCCTTCTCTCAACAGAAAACACATGTAGCCTTT
The DNA here is from genome assembly GCA_003342815.1 of Eudromia elegans. Classification (NCBI taxonomy): domain Eukaryota; kingdom Metazoa; phylum Chordata; class Aves; order Tinamiformes; family Tinamidae; genus Eudromia; species Eudromia elegans. Next base: position 802,100 of record PTEX01000047.1, read on the forward strand.
CGGCTGACATCCCACACAGGGTGCCCCACGCTCCAGGCAGGAACCCTTCGGTTTGCTCCTTTTCCATCCCAACTCCACAAGTCCCCAGGACAGGAGAGAGTCACAATGTCAATATATCACAACCTCTGAAGCAAGGCAGAATAATCAAGATAGCCCACAGACAGGCATCTCCAGCAGACTGATGGCAAAGGACAGTGAAATTAAATAGTCTTGTATTGCTCAGGGAAAGATGTCATAAGAACATGCTACAAGAGCCCTATATCCTGAACATCATGCCCTCAGGAATGCAAGCTACTCTTCAGATCACAGGACATCCCAGAGAAAGAAGATGAGAAGGTTGAAATGGTAGAGGACAACCAAAGACAAAGAAAGGAAAGCTAGGCTGCCAAAGGGCTTGGAAGGATGGAAGCAATATTAACTATAGTAAGTTTGTTTTTAATCAGGCATGTATATACTAAAAGATTGACTCATGAATGTGTGGGAGTTAAAGGCCTTTCCTGTTGCATGAATTATAAATTGCAGATGTCATGCGATGCTGTCGGCTCATATAGTGATGTAAAAACAAGCAAGGAGAAACTCTGCTTCAGGTTAACCCATTTCAGACTTAACATGTAAGGTCCTACTGATGAGCAAATTGTTTTTTTGGTCCGTGAAGTAAAATGAGTTTCTGCACAGACATGACTATGGGATAAAGGTGAGCTCAGAGACAAGACCTAAAACTAAAGATCTGTCATAGGAGGACATTGGAAAACTCAAATAGATATAACTCCACTTAAGGCTATTGCCTCGCTAGTGACTCTGTATTTTTGTACAGAAGATAATAAGAATCAGAAATCATTCGTATTTGATTAAGGTCTTCGCTCAGAACAAGACACAAAGTGAAACAGTAGAGAGAACAGAAGCAACAGTTTCAAATGATCACTTGATCCCATTCCACATGCTGAAACATCCGCAATCAAAGAACCTCAACACCTCCTGCACACACAATTTTCATCTACTTCTCATTGCCAGAAGTGGCCAGTGTGAAAGGACACAGGCAAAGACCGTAACCAAACAAAAGAGTCTCCTACACTTTAGCTGATAACCAGATTTGTGGCCTGGAGAGACAGCTCTCCACTCTGTCACTGTCAGAACCTCGAGCTAGCTAGCAGGATGGGCATTACTGATGCTGCACATCTCCCCCTTTCCTTCCCTCCAGCACTTGGTTACAGGCACTACAGTGAAACTGTCTGTTCCGCAGCACCTCCTCTCAAACATCAGCGCTACGCTGGCTGTGATTGCTCTTGTTCACACAATCTGATCCACAGGCAAGGGGCACTGCTATCAAACCGGGCCGACCTTCTCCTTTCTTTGAAACTCAGCAGCACCTGCCCTCCAGCACTGATGTGTTCCCCCCTTTCAGTGCTGCGTGGAGCTGCGTGGCAGCTTCCCATGGGATGTGTGGTTCCCTGGTGTGAGCTATCAGTTCTGATCAACTCATGTCAGTGCCCTCCTCAGTAGGAAAATCCTTAATATCTGTTTCTGTAGGGTATTTTACCCAGAAACCTTGGCAACCCACCAAACTCTGGTGCAGTTTAAAACTATGCATTAAACAGCACAAAAGCTTCTTTATATACTCTTCCTATTGAAAAACACTACCAACGCTGGCCAGCATGGACCTTATAAGAACAGGCTTGATTGAAGCCTAACTACCAAACCGCTCTGTGTGGTGAAGGATCCTCTGAATACTCTGATTCTGCCTTGCAAAATAGGGTGTTTTTTTTTTTTTTCTTTTTTTTGACTTCTTTCTATAAAGCTAATCAGTCATCCCGCTTTCACACCTCCCGCATTCTCTTTTGTCATTATCCACAGACTTTAGGGCAGCATTTAATCAAAAGAGCTCATTTCTTTGAACAGTGCTTGAACGGCAGCTCAAAGCTTTTGGTGCTGCTTCTAATCAGTTCTAGCCAACAGGGCACATTAACACCGATTAGGGGCTTTTCCTGCATGACACTGTTCTTGCAGTCAGAAAATGTGACCTGCTACTGAGTGAAACATGTTCACTCCACATGGAAGACACTCTCTACAGCATGTGCATACTCAAATCTCTCTGCCTTAGGTTTCATCAGTTCTCCTTCTTTCCTTTGATAAGTCTTTAAAGCAAAAATCTGGGTTCCAAAGCAACTTACAGTCTAAATCACTGGTGCAACTTAAATGCAATAACACCTGATACACCTTGTGTGCATGTGTTGGTAGATACCATTAAGGCTTGTGAGCTATGAGGAGCCTGCTGCCACAGGGATTACTAGGGCAACCACAAGCAGTAGAAAAAGCATCCAAATCCTTCCACCTGCTTTCACTAGAGGGAGTCCCGAGACTAGAAAACAAAATCAGAAAATACAAAGGTAAAATGACAGAAAAGCAGAGTTGGACTTTGCAGGAAATCCTGTTGACAATAACAACTGCACTGAAAATATGACATATTTGCTAGCAGGACCGTAAGGAGGAGACGGAAAAAATGACTCTGATTTGTGTCCAGTGACTTACTTAAAGTGCAAAAGAAACAGGCACACTACAAGACAACACTACATGCACAAGGAAGGTAACACGTTCTTACTCTACATGCTGCTTATTCATACCTGCAACCGCCTTGCTTCACATACAGGTAGCATTAACATATTTGCTAAAAATCCCTCTTTAAACATGCATCTTAATGAAGTCCTTTGAGCTCAGATCCCATTTCTAAGAATGGCTACTGATCTAAGGGAGCTCTTCACTTAAAAACAGAATCTGCCTTATAGAGAACTCTCAAATTCCAGGTAGCACTAGCACAAACCTCTCAGCTCAGCACCCCTTCTCTCAGTGCACTGGGCAGCTAAATGTGCCTGGTGCATGGCTGCTGCCTTGAAAACCCTGGGTTACAACACTGTCATCCAAGTAGCCTCATCAACAGCAGTAGGGGAAAAGATGAAAGGTACAGGAAACTCCGAAGTTATGAAGTCCAGGTAGATTGCTCTGCCTTGCTTCAAGAAAGTTAATTTTAAAGTACAGCGTTTGCAATCCCCATTACTTGTTTATATCCTTTGCAGCCCTCTGCTTCTAACTTGGGTAGCACAGAATCAGAGAGAAGCATAAACAAAAACCCCAGAAATAATTTTCTGACTTGTCCAGAGAATCTGACGTCTTTTGGCAATCTTCCCATACTCACCCTCTGCTTACAAACTGTCCTTTGCCAACAGTATCTGCTTCAATGCAAATATTCATGAAGTCTTCAGTACGCTACAGAAAAAGATTTGGAAATCAAACAGTTAATATTTCAAAACACCACGCCCTTAATACTGCAATATGTTCACAAAATGCTCAGTTCTTTGTCCCACAAAGGGAAAAAGATGATGTATGTCTAGTGAGCTTCTTTTTCCTCTGGACTTGAGAGATTCAGGTTATAAATTATAGCTAGTAATGTCTTACTGAAGACTATTCATTCTCAAAATAATGATTCACACAGCTGACTTGTTACATTTTACACAATTATTAAACACCACAAAAGCAGATCATTTGGGTTTATCTGTTCACAAAGATCAACAGGTCTTCCATGATCCCAAGCAACAGTACAATGATGCTACTTCTGGCAACTAAACAGTAATGTAAGAATTCTATATAATACAAACTGGAAGCCAAATTGTTCTCAGTAACCGCCTTTTAAATTATTTTATTTAGATAAGCTTCTATTTGCAACACGCCCTTAAATCATCTATCTATATTGTATAACCTTTGTCAGGAAAGCACCATTTTTTGTATTAGTTTATTTTTTAATATTTCTGCCCTGGTAAAAATCCTAGTACAGATGCAGTCAAAATAACAAAAGTAAAACAAAAACAAACAATAAAAAAAGCACTTATTCATATAACTTATTTATTCCTGTCAATCTGTCTGCAGTGGCAGCAGCTTCCTGCAGCCAGATAAGACCCGTAGGGCTGCTGAGGTACCACTGCATTAGCATTTTCCACTAGAACTAAAGATGAAGATCCATCCAAAAAGCTTTCACAGGAAGAAAATTGCACCAAAACTCAGATATACACTAGAGCACTGAATGTGAAGCACTGAATGTGCAGCATGATCATGTCAAGAAGGTTCTCATTTACCATCCTCAACCTCAGGGTAGCTGCTGTCCTTTCTCTAGCATGAGTTCTTTTCAACTATTTGCTCTGCAAGCCAGGAAAGAAAGAAAAAAAAAAAGTCATGATGCCAAGTAGACATTCAGGCTCACAGCTTCAGTTCAGCACCAGCTGATAAAACAGAATTACAAATGTATCTGATTTCCAAACTCCTGTGGGTCAGAAAGGGAACAAGAGCCTATTTTGATGCTGCTTTTTCCTCCTGGACAATCCTAAAGTTTCTGTTTGATTAGCAAAATCTTCTTGTTATACATTTCTTCCTGTTGTCACTGCAACCCAGTTTCACATGGATCTCCAGGGCTTTCACACTGTCTCTGAAATTTGCCCATTGCTGGATTCAATCACAGGCCCTGACATGCACTGGGTAATAAGTTTTTTTTTCTGTGTAGACACAAGGACAGGAATTCAGCAAGAAAGAAGAATTGTGTGGCCAGAGAACATTTGTACTATGCTCTTACTGTCAAATCGAGCTGTCTGTTCTGAGTTGCAATGGAAAGCTCAATGGTGGATATCTTCAATTCCTCCCAGTTGTCTTGGGTTTCCTCCTGTGGGATTTCTGTGAATTCATAAGGCAAGATACCAGTAAGCAGAATTTAATTATACAGACCAACATTTCACTGTTGGGAAGCATGAACATCAATAATTGCCACCAAAATCACTTTAACCCATTGTTACCACTAGCCTAATTTCTTTCAAACTTAAGGAAAGGAATTAAAGGGAAAGGGAGACTGAAAGCACTGAGAGGAAAAAAAAAATCCTCAGCATTCATACAGTGACAGGAAAGTTGATCAAGCATATTACATGGCAGCCCTCTGACTCTTTGTGCCCACGTATTAATAAGTCTTCTGAGCCAGTAACACAGAAACACCTGATAAACAAAGGAAGAACTACTACCGGAGGGAAAAAAAACAGGAGTGCTGATGTTTAGAATGCTGCAGAAAAATGTATTTTCTAGAGGAGAACACCCCAGAGCTCAGTTCTTATATACAGGTCACTTAGTCCATCCTCCTATCTAATTCACCCTGCTAACTAAGAAGGAATGAGAAGAACTAGTTTTGTCAGTATCATACCAGATTACAGAAAATACATATTCCTCCTCCTTTCCCACTCTCCTGCACATGCTGCCTTGCTAAAAAACCAACCCAGAAGTGGCTCATAGCACATGCAGAAGGAAATTCAGTCCAAGTGTTTCCCTGTAAGGCACTAAAATAAATTCATGACCTCTATACGGTTCAAGTTCTGCTGGATTCCCTTTTAAGTAACATTCATTGCTTGGTTTCAGCAAAACCCCCACACTCTAGCACACTAAGACAAGATGCTATAGGAAGAAGATTCAAACGAACTGGCCTATAAGTGTCCTATCACCTATGGAGATTACATAACAATGCTAAGCAATTGCAACCCCAACAAACATGGAGGATTCTTTGCAAATTCACTTTTGTTTATGAGAAATCAAGCACTGACAGGACCACAGACCTGGCATACGTCACTGTAACCACCTTGACAAAGTCGTAGTTAAAAAAAGAAAAAGGGATCAGAAAAAGAGAGAAAAAAATCCTTCTAGTCTATGAGAGGAGTAAAGCCCATCTCTGAGCTTATGTTAAAATAAACACTCCCTACCTTTTGGGGGAGATGACCAGTACAATGCAAGTCTTCTGTAAAGCCTCACATGAAAAGGTGGTCTGGATTGTTTCTCCTCTGGCTCTTCTGGAGGTCTTTCAGTTGGACCCAGGTACATGAGAGCAGCTTGATGTTTCTGAGGCCATTCCTTGAATTTACACACACACACACACACACACAAAAGCAAGAAAGGCAGAAAGTAGAGGGTCTTTGGTTGAGCACCTACCAGTCATTTTGTTTAGTATTTCAGCATAGTTCTCAGGTTGATGGACTAAGATTCAGTGCACTCTGAGTGTTTGATACCGTTACTCAGATATCACTACTGCCTCACCTTGCTTTACTGACACGTCTCTAGATTCACACATGTGGAATGACATTTTTGCAGATGGAGAAAGATCTACAGTTCCCAAGTCTATAAGCTACTCCCTCCTCATACAGAAGTGAGGTACTTTCCCCTGTCTAAGCAGAGGAGAGAGGGTGCTTGCTTTGCTGTTGATGTGTGGGAGAGTGACGCATCTGCTTTAGGCTTTGCTTTTTTGCCAGAACTGGCACAGCTAGAGGGAAGGACCAAAACTGGCAAGGTCAACACTAACCCTGAAAGCACAATTGGTTCCTGCATGGCACAAAGGCAATCTTGAAGTGCAACAGTACAGCAGAGCCTAGGGCAAACAGGCAAAAACACAGCCCAGAACTGCACACAGTACTCGAGGTGCGGCCTCACTAGGGCTGAGGGGCAGAATCACCTCCCTCAACCTGCTGGAGACGCTCTTCTTAATGCACCCCAGGATCCCATTGGCCTTCTTCGCCACGAGGGCACGCTGCTGCCTCATGGTCAACCTGTTGTCCACCATGACGCCCAGGTCCCTCTCTGCAGGGCTGCTCTCCAGGAGGTCGGTCCCCAGCCTGTAGGCATGTCTAGGGTTATTCCTCCCCAGGTGCAGGACCCTGCACTTGCCCTTGTTGAACTTCATGAGGTTACTCGCCGTCCAGCTGTCCAGTCTGTCCAGGTCCCTCTGGATGGCAGCGCAGCCCTCAGGGCTATCAGCTGCTCCTCCCAGTTTCCTATCTTCAGCAAACTTGCTGAGGGAGCACTCCATCCCTTCATCCAAATCGTTAACGAATAAATTGAATAGGACTGGACTGAGGACTGACCCCTGGGGGACAACGCTAACCAAAGGCCTCCAGCTGGACTCAGCACCACTGATTACCACTCTCTGAGCCCTGTCATTCAGCCAGTTCCTAATCCACCTCACTGTCCAGTCATCTAACCCACACTTCAGGAGTTTGCTCTGGAGGATGCTGTGAGGGACGGTGTCAAAAGCCTTGCTGGAAGCTCTTGCAGCTCTTGGATATTTCTAAACTTTTTTTCATGAGACTTTTCCATGGAAAATCAGGAAAAGTGCGTGAATGAAAATGTGCCTCCTTTCAGGTCAGATTTTAAACTTTCTACAAATTTAAGCATAGAAGAACTCTAAAGTGAGATATAAGCTATTAATTTTCAGGTTCACTTTACCCACATGGAAGTACGATTATCAAAATTCAAGGGCAGTCTAATTATTGACACCTCTGCCAGATGAGCAAATCAGAATGAAAAGTTAGCGTAAGAAAAATGGTTGGGAAAGGTGACAGAGCACCCTAATGGTCATCTGCAGCATTATCACTTCTCTCTAGCTTCAAAGATGGTTACTGGCTCCCTCTGGTGATCCTGTAGCTGCAGATCCTTAGAGAAGAAAAAAAACGTTTTTAAAATATTCTTCCTCCTCTTCATCTCTCAAAAAGTTATACCCTAATCTGTGAAGTCCTATTTTACATTTTCACCAGAAGCAGTCTCAAAAAATGTTTCACTTTTTTTTCAATTATTCTTTACCTTAAATGTACTGAAGAAGTGAGCTGCTTTAGTTTTCAGAGGTCCAAGGTACCAATACCTGAAAAAGAAGAACACAAGCAGAACTCCTTAGATATCTGGGCATCCACACTGGGATAGGGGAGAAATCATACATAAACTGATAGCACACAAATTTGCCTGCCAATGAAATTTTCGTTTTCCTGCAATCTTTTACTTTGTCTTATAACCAGCAAATCTCTAGTCATCACCAGAGGCGTAGCAGTTATGCAGATCACAAAAATGCAAGACATAATCTCACTACAGGCAGCCTCACATCTCAGGAGCAGAATTTTACCTAGTTATGTGACATAGCTAGGAATGATTTAAGGATCTGTGTGGTAGAACAGCTGGCAGGACACAATTCTGCAGTATGTGCTGAAGAATGAATCTGGATGAAACAAATGAACAAAAGTCAGCATCAGAGATGGGCAAACAGAGACAGTAAACACTTATGTGCCCCAAAGGATTCTCAGACTAAAACAAAACAAAACAAAATCAAAATGTTTGGTTTTGGTTTTTAATTCCATCAACACTCCACAGAATTTAAGCATGTGACTATATTTAGGTGGTCTTGCATTCATTTTGGTCAGTCCTCTATCAAAGAAGGTCAACACAGCACATGAAGTGTCCTCAGTTCAAGGAGGGCAGAGATGCAAGCATATTAGATCTTGCCAACAAAGGCATGCAATCGTCACACTGCTCCCAAAGAGCCACAGAAGAATCAGTGGCTACAAAGCAAAAAACCCACAAAAACATGAAACTCAGCACCTTGCCTCCACTAGTATAGTGCTTAGTGCCAGGATAGCCAGATAAATTTCTGAGAACTCTGACTTGCAGCTCCATTTCCACTGCTGTAGGCATCAGGAAAATATCAGCTGTACTGGATTACACCAAGCACACCTTTAGCCCAATATTCAGTTCCTGATAAGGCCAAAAGTGGATATTGTGGGAAAAGCACAAGAATAGGGCAAGCACATGCAATCTTTCCCCCAAGTACACTCTCAGACCCCATCCATCTATAGATGAAGTGTTCCCAAGCTGGTTGAATTTGCAGTGTGTTTGATAATACTGAAGGAACAGAACAAGGTTTGAACATGTCCACACCACTCCAAGTCAACAAAATGCTTGACACTGAGTCCAAAAGACTCCTAGCAAAGGAAACTGCTGCTGGAAGGGAATGCTGATATGCAGCACAAACATGACATGGAAAAGAAGCCTAGTGAGAGTGCAGGGAGGCCACAGGACACACACGCACACCAGCTACTGAACATGCCACACATTTCCCAAGGACAAATAACTGGACTATTTGCTGTGTCTCCTCGACTCCACATCATCTCTTATCAAACCCTTTCAATGTCTGCCAGTCAGACCTAAGATATCAGCTGTCTCTTGCTTCCGGAAAGAGAGAACTCATTCACAAAGCAAACACAACTTACTACCTGGTAGTTGTTTAAGTACCAAATAAGAGTTCAGTTTGAATGACAAAAGTACTGAAATGTCTTACAGTCTCATGTGTGTAATGCTAGCCCTAACAAGAGTGAGTAATTCTGCCTGTTCACATGCTAACACTAAAAAAAAAAAAAAAGCATTTGTTTTTCAACAACAGATGTTAAAGCAAAGGTATCATTTCAAAAGAAAACAAAACACAACAAACACAAAACAACAACAATAGAAATCCCAGTACTTCCGTACTTGCTAACTTTAACTGCTGCATCTCTGTAAGATCCCCATCTTAATCCAGTCATTGCAAACACAGGCTGTTCCTTTTCTCCCTGTAAAGAAAAATAAACAGTAGAAAATTCAGTCTCTCTTTTTTTTTTTTTTTTTAATAAAAAATGATTTCTATAGAAAAATTGGTCTCTGATTGATGCCAAGAGTAAAATTTCACAGTAAGGGTAAGATAAACAGTAGAAGCAATAAAGACTATGCAGAATTTAAGTTGTATGCATACTACCTACCCCAAGAGAGGAATATAACAGGTGAAGGTTTTAGAGGTTGAAGTTTTTAGAGTTTGACTGCACACCCAGCAAGAGATATGTCATTTTCTGAACACTGTTAGCCCAAAGCAAGGGGCTCTGCCCCACAACATTAGGTCTTTTCTGTAGAAATGCATATTGAGCAACATAACAGGAAAAAATATGTATTCAAAGAGCACTGGGCATAATCAAAGGTTCTCCCATCTTACACTTCTCAGTTTAAAAAAGAAAGCTATTATTTCCACAATATATGAGATGTATTAAGTTAGCTCAGGCAGCTATTGTTATCTCTCACCATTTCCACAAAAATATCAGTGGTAATAAGTTTTGCATTCATTGAAACACTCTTTTCAGACTCATAACAAAGTATTCAGGTATTCAAGTATTTTCTCCAGTTCAGACCTTCTGATGTCCCACTATTCAGCTACGGAAATGATTGCCACAAGAACCGATGATGTCATCAGCCAAAATTTACGACAGCATTACAGAGAACAAAGACATTCCATGTAACCCCTGCATTCCTGCATCCCTCAACACTACTAAGAAAGGAGAAATCAGAAAAACATAAGGAAATGAATGTTTTAGGAATGATAGATGTAGTTTCAATGCTGGGTGCCAAATAAGCAACTGTTTTTACCTTGATTTGCAAGACATCAAGTGGAACTGTCTCTCCCTTCAAAATGGCCAATGTAGCATTAATAATATGTCTGAAATACCAAACAGCAAAAAGAATAAGCTTTAAAATCGAACATTACTTTTCAGCACCCCTCACTATCAAGCTGGATCTTTTTTTTCCTGTAAATAAACACTGGGTCAGAAAGAACTCTGCTGAAGCGCTGCACTTCCTTACAAGTGAAAAACAAACGGGGTGGCTGTGATGCCTGACAAGGCCTGTGTCCTACCAAGCAGCAAAACAACTGAAGAAGACTGTTCATTTCAAACAGTTTCTTTAGAACCCAAACGTACATTATTATTTAATCTTAGTTGTGGATCACAGTCTTGTCCATCTTGCTGAGTTTCAAAGCACTCTGGCTGTTCTAATGAGGATGTTACACCAGTCGGCTTGTGGGTTTTATATATGATGGAACCGGGAAGGGTTCTCTAAAGGAGAATACTGATGAGATACTGGGAGCACTAGGGTGAAGGGATTTAAGGAGTAAGGAAATATATTCATCATGGGAAGAGGGAAAGAAAACATTTAAAGGGAACAAAATGTGTGTAAAAGAAAAGATTAGTTGACTGCTCTTTTTATTTTAGGAGTTCACAAAACAATCTTACAACAAACTAAGATGCCGGTAACAGACACTGCCAGCCTGGATCAGATCCAGAATGATGACAGATAGATTCAGAATGGTGAACAGCTGCCAGCCTGAGTCCCTTTGCAGAGCACGGCAAGAAACCCTGCAAAAGTCACTAAAGGGGATCCAAACTCCTAAAGAGATTCTTGTATTCCCTGTAATGTAAGTACATACAAGCTTATAGGTGGATTAGTTTCTAAAATTCTTGAACTGGAAAAGTTGGAAAGAGGAGTGGGGGTTTAAGTTTTGTCACATCCCTGACATTGTATCTCTGACTATTTTTAAGAGGCTTGATCCTTTTAATTTTTTTTGAATCACACCAAACTCTTGACATGATCACAGAGACATAAGCTACAGCAAACAATTTTGTGTTCTAATAATAAACATAGGTACTTCTTCTAATTTTTATTTAATTTTGGAAGTCAATAATTCAGGCAAGTCCAGAGAACCATCAGGCCCCAGATACTGCCAAGCCCAATGTAATACAGAAAAGAAAAAGAAAGTATAAAATTACTAAGAAGCATTGCTCCTTGAAATCAAACAAACAAAAAAAAAAACTTTCAGAATCATAGAGTACTTACTGAACTTGGTTTGTGCTCTCAGGGTAGAGTGTGTGGCTCAGAGTGCTGGTCTTTCCAAGAGGTATGAATCCTATAGGAATCTTACTGAAGGTGGCCTGCATGCAGGATGAGAGTAAATTAGCTTTTGCAACAGCTCAACGAAGCTTCCTGTGTGAAGACCACAGCTGTGTCTGCTACCAATCCTTGGCACCACACAGCCAGTAACACGCAGTGACTCAGAACGTGGCATCCGACTCTCTGAACCCACCACTGCCAACTGCTTCCAGAGGAGCTCTCTGTAATCACTAAGGGCACTGCAACAGGCAACTTGGCAGATAGGCACTGCCTAATGTATGGATCCTGTTAGCAATCTGCCAGCTTTCTTAATACTGACAGTGGCATCTGAAGGTCTGAATCTCATTTACCATTGCAGAAATCCCTCTTTGACAGAGTAACCGTGCATGGCAAAGAGATTTTCTCAGCTAAGCAAAGGAAATTAATTGATTCTCTTGGCATCCAAACCATGAAACAGCAGGAGGTCTAATTTCTGGAAGTCACTGACCATGTTATTTTTTGTATCACAGTTCAGCAAAGGAGCTTGTTCAAGGAGCAAGTTATTACACCACACCTCATAATAAACTGTGCTTCTTGGAGCGTGCCAGCAAATCAATGTAAACTACAGTATATCACAATGTACCATCTCCCTTCTGAGAAATGCTGCTAGCAGCACCATGATGCTGCAAATCTATGTTGGCTAAACAACATTGCTCTCACTTGCTGCCTACCTACTCTTCCTTGCTACGTCTCCAGGGTCTTCCTTGCTACAACCTATACATCAACTCATCTCAAATATCCTTCTTTCATTTCTTCAGAATTGTTTTACAGTTGCAAAAGACAGGCTGTTTGCAGCTCATGTAGCCATGCTCTGCTCCCCTGGCTTTTAGGAACAGCACCTCTGAACCACCTTGCACTTACCCAAGTAAAAAGTGGTAGTAGAGTACAAAGTGAGGAGGCTGAACCACAGCTCCTTCCTTCTAGGACACAGCAATATGAGGGACAAGAAGAATTCTCTAGCCAAAGACACACTGTGATAACATTGGCAATTGCACAGTGCTGTTTTCCATCCAAAAGAAGGCTGCATGCAGAGTGGCTCTATGCGTGCCTACTACAAATACAACTGCAAAGCAGGGCAAGCTACATGAGCTGTTTTTACAGTAAAAAACAGGGAAGAAATAGTCAACGAAACCTTCAAAATTTTTTCTTTCAGACTCATTCAAGTAAAAGTCTTATGTGCCAACTATAATAATATTACACTTAAAAGATGTATTTCTCTGAACTGATACAGCTCGTGCCCCTTTAAAAATACTGGCTTGATAGCAGAGTTTCTCTCCTCTCATTGCAACAAAGCAACTGCCTAAACAGATAGAATTCTGGCTGCCAAGGATATCATCATATTCTTGTCTAGGTCATTTGATTGAGTTTACGCCAGCTCCTGCCAGAAGGTTTTGGGAACACTGTCCTCCCTCTTCCAAAAGAAAAATCTCTCTCATTTCCAGTATGAGTATTCCACCTTGAGAAATCAAGATTTGCTTCCTGCAATCCTCTAAATAAGTAGATATTCACTGCTTAAAAAAAGATGGCATCATATATCATCATAATCATCATAAAGCAACAGAATGACAGAGAAACTGAACTCAGTTTCAAGCCTGTACAAACACAGAAAACACATATTTTGCCCAATGCTTCTGCCAAACAAAGCAGCACACGCAGCTGGTCCATGGGTCTTTTGAAAGTTGTGCATCTGGCTTCTCAATGATCCCTGCTCTGCAGCTGGAAGCTTCCCAAAGCCTTGGCTGGGGAGCCACTGCACTCCCTGAGAAAGCGATCGAGGACCAGTATGCAGAATTGCAGGACTCGTGTGACCAACTCCTTATGCACAAAGCCGGCATGTGATTACTAAGCAACAGTATCCAGAGAAGACAGCTGGGGCTGTCAAGATCCCAATGAACACCTGACCTACGCCCCTAAGAAACAAACAAATGAAGCTTTAACAGTGACTGACTTCCTCACCTCATCTGCTCTGCGGAGAAGTCCAGTTACGACCTTAAAAAAAAAAAAAAAAAAAAAGCCTAAGTGCTCAGGTTCAAGAATTCTGTTTTATATTTACAGTACAAAGCAGTTATAGCACAAAGCTATGAAATCAAACACACACTTGCTTTCCAGAAAGACTCATGAAGCATCTTCTCTTTTGTGGAATGTGCTGTTTGTTGTTGCTTATATGGGAAAGGATGCACGTTCAGAGCGCTAAAAACGATGGAAATAGCAGGGTTCTGGGTAGACAGGCACCACAGATAATGCCAGCATAAACATTTTAACACTGAATAGACCCAGATGGCTCTGCATAATGCGACAGCAGTATTGCTCAGTGTGCAATTAACAGTAATCAATTCTAAGGCCAGGAGAATCTTGCAGATATATTTTGACCCCTTTCTCTTAAGGCCATTGCATTTCATTTAGCCTTCCCCTTACAAAGTCAGTAGTTAGTGTTTCTAGAGATGCTTTAATAAAATAGAGACTGTCTTGAAAGAAAGGTTATTCCCCTAGTTCTGCTGGCTGTTTGCTCCCGAGCTGCCCTGATGATAGGCATTTATTGAACACATACTATGCTTTGTTATCATTCCCACAAAATTCTTTAATTATTTGACTCCCACTTGGCAAAACATGCATTTCTCCTGAGGAGTACAGATAGGTTAGGAATTAAATGTGAAAATTAAATCATTGCAGCTCTATTATGTAGAAAGAAAAAGTTGGAAACATGTCTCCTCAGACAACTTTCTTGCTCTAGAATAAAATTCTGAAAGGCAGTTAGGCCAAACACTTGCTCTCTCCCTCTCCTCCCATGGGCAGGTTTAGGCTACTGAGAAAGCACTGTTCTCTTATCCCCAGAAAATTATAGCACTGACTGAGAATACAGATGCTGAAATGGAGAAGACATCACTGAGAACTACTCTAATGTAGCCACTTTGCACAGACTCTGTCTTCTCACCCTCAGTCTGACTACGAAATGCAACAAACTAGGACAGAGCTCCTGCAGTACCTCTTGTACTGTGCCATCGCCTCCTGCAATAATGATCAGATCTGTACTTTCCATCAGTTCCAGCAGCTTTTTTGCTTGTCCTTCGTAATCAGTCTGAAGAAACAGAAACCCCAACGTAAGCGTTCAGGGGACCATTTCTATGATTTCTCTTCCACAGAAAGAAAAGAGCAATCTAATAATTTACTTAATACTAGTTCTCTAATTGTACTAATACAGTACAAAAGACTTACACTATATTCACTGATTCCTTTTTAGCTTATGAAGCAAGTTTACTGCTTAACAGAATATAAAGAAGCAAGCATATAAACAGAATAAAAGAAAAAGAATATAAACAAGGCATACACACATGCAAGGCATAAATGAAATATCACAGTAACTCTCATTCAACAGACAGACTACCCTTGCAATAATCAAATTCTCAGTTACATTTTCATTAAAAAAAAAAAAAAACAAAACAGTGGCAAGCTCTTGCAGAAAAAAAACTTATCATCTTTAGCAGTTAAGTGGTCCTGATCACTGTTTTGCCTTCTCTGAAAGTCAGTCAGATGCAGTAAAGGCAGAGCCCCATTACCAAATCACCAAAATTATTTTCTGCAAAAAACATCTCTGTTACTGGCCCAACTCTGTTTTGCTAACTTGCCAGGTCTGAAGCTACAGTGTGTCACTTCTGCGTTCTCAAGAACAAATTTTTCTCTTACACTTAAGACTACATATTTTTACTGAATAGAGAAATGTATTAATAAAAACTAGAATATAACACTAAACAAAGCTTTACCAAAAGATTTCAAAACAGAAAGACTGATACAATCTCTTAAAGTACTTTATCTCCTGGGCATAAGGACTACTGAACAATCAAACTATTACAGCCTCAAAAACCTTCAAACAGATCATAGTCTCTTCATGTTTACTTTTTCTCGTCTTTCCAAGGAAAGCATCTCAGCAATTTCACACCACTTACAGCTCAAATTCTGCTTTCCTGATGGGAATGATGAATTATTTGGTGATATACTGAAATATTTTCCAACGAAAAATAAAAGATTGTTTATCTTTTATTCCCACTGCATGACCAAGTTCTTCACTTCTGAATTCAGTAATCTCAAGAAGAATTGACAATTTCAAAAGCAATAAGCATGTACTACCAGTCATCACTCAAGTATACAGATATCACTTGCAAACATTAGTCACAAAAGAGCTGCCATAAACATATACACAGTTTTAGCTGAATTTTAAAATTCGGTACAGTCTTTAAACTGCCAATCCAGCTCCAGTTTAAAATTTCAGTATTTATTTCCTCCCACCAGAGGCCTACAGACAACAAAGATTTTCAAATGCATTAAAAACTCAATTCTCTGAGAAAACATAGCAGACTATATATACATATATACACACACACATAAATGTATGTACGGATAGCAGTACCTACCAGTTCTTACCTTAACCACGGTTACATCCAAGCCAGATAAGTGCAAAATTGGAGCAGCATTCTTTTCAAAAAGGGTCCTGGCTTTGCTAGAAGAAATAAAGGAAAAAAATATTTGATCAGTTTGGTGGCCAAACAAGATAAAAATGAAAGAAACAAGAAGAAATCTAGTTAAGAGAAGAACATACAATTTACATAATAAGTCACCTCAGCCTGTCAGTCAGGAAGATGAGATTTGGTTTGATTCATATGTATTAATTTTCTAGACTCATACTTCAGATATGTCAGCCTTCTGTTCCAGTTTAATAAATGCAGAAAAGGTTATCTAGTTCTCTCCAAAAATAACTTTTTAAAATCAAAACAAGATCTTCAGAAAGTAATTTATTAGAAAATTAATGAGTTACAGAGTACCAGGCTTTAAAACCACAAAGAAGGCCAATCTAGGTTTGCAGAAAGAATTTAAAATAAAATACTTCTACATATTAAGAAAGCTCAGCAGCAAAATTTTACCTGACCTTCTTTTAAAGGACTGAGGTATTTTATGCCTGTAACGGCATACTAAAATAATCATGGCATTAATTATAAATTACTTGCAAAAAGCAGAAACACGAGTCTAGAGGACAGGGCCTTTAATTTATTAGCTCTATGTATTTTTCAGCCAGGGGCGTTTTGAGCAAAAATATCTAAGTCCACACATTTCCATGTCAGATAAATCATTAGTCTGCTATTGCTACGGAACCCCCACAGAGATAGAACTGATAAGGAGCTCGACTGATCAGCAGAAACAGACAGCTATCATATCTAGGATGACTGGTTTTTTGCTAATGAGTATGTAAAAAAAGGCAGACAACCTCTCCCAGCAGTTCTGTGCTGGGCCCTTATTTAGCCTCTCAGTTTGAGGGCACATCCTTTTCAAGGGCAGGTTCCCACAAAAACAAGATCATTGTTGGCTAACTTCAACCCCCAAGGAAATCCAGATCATACCCAATTCTAAATGCTTTCAGGAGGAAAACAGACAAAGAAAACAGCTGTCATGTAGAAAAGTACTGATGAAGGTCCTAACATAGAATAAAGGAATCTTTTTTAAAATAATTTGGAGTTCATTCTTTCAGCTCAAACATTGACTCTCTTTCTCAATCCCATTTTTTTGATCAATTAAATTTTGCAATAATTCTATAGAGCCAGCTTGGCATCAGATGAAGGCAAAAAAAACAAACCAAGAGCTTAAAATGTCTGTGTTTTTTATAGTGAATGACAGATTAGAAATACAGAAAAAGAGAATACAATGGAGTGCAGGGGAGGGATGCTTTACCCTTTGCAAGCTGCTGGGTTCAGAAACACTGTTGCTCTCTGCAGAGGCATATTGGACGGAAGCGGCTGGTCACCATAAACCTAAGAGAAAAAAAAAAGTTCAGTTTTCTTTTGTAAACACATTGGTAAAACACTTCAAAATAATGAATCCACACAAATGTCACTGGGCTTTAACTCTCATGACAATCAAATGACTTCCACCTCCCATCACTGTACAGGTCTGCTGTTCAGGGATCATTACACTGAGTAACAGCCAATATAAGTGTCAAAGGAATCTCAACTTCATCTTTATGATTTTACCACCTTGGTTTTTTTATGTCAGCCCCTAATTTTCTGCCATGGGCAGACATTGAGCCATGGCAGCAGCAGGGTCTGCGCATTAGAGGGACAGATCCTTGGGGACAGCTGGTGCCCATTTGTTGGCACTTGAGCCAAAGAACACAGAGTGCATCTTTATCAGGCCCGCTGGGGAAATCTCAGGAGCCCAACAGTACCAAGACAAAAGCAGGAGGTAGTTAATCTAATGTTATCACTGTAAATGGAATTACCTGGGCTTCTTCGCAGGCAGCATTTCGCAGCAGGTTATCACTATTAGACAAGACAAATTAGAAAGTGGACATTAGGTAGAGTAAGTTTAAAACAATTTGCCCATCTTCCAAAAATAGGTGCGTGGCCTTATTACATAGGCTTTGACAGCCTTAAGATTAAAAAGCAAGGGTAAGACATACTTCTAAGGATACAACACACCCATTTAAGCACACATGCATAAAATACGAAGTGCCCTTTATATTGTAAAGTAGAAAACAGACCAGTGTTCTAAGTCTGCTAACATTACATAAGCTACGAGACACTGTATAACTGTGACCTTTTTAAAATTGCTACATAGCTGTACTCAAGATCTAATCTTTTCTCTTTTTAATGTTAAAACCGCCTGTTATTTACGCTGAAGCTACTCACCATTCTGGCAGCATAGAAGGGATAAAGAGTAGCCTTAAAAGAAACTTTCATGGACTTAAACCTTTTCAGTGTTATAAATGTGAGCACCCTTCTCCATTGGTTTGTGAGCTGAACTCAAGCCAACACAGTACCTGCCACCCACCTAGGTCTGAAGACGAAATAAAACAGTAACTCACTCAGGTCACTGCAGTTAAAATTAGAAGTAAATAAGAAAATAACAGCATTAGGGATACTACTGAATATAATTTAAAAAAAGGCAAAACCAAGCATACCAGGCTACTATTTGTGCTTGTCATTGTCATATACAGCATTAACAAGACAGCAGGAATGGCCCAGATGACAAGTCAACTGGAGATAGGGCTGCAAAACAAGAATCCAGTTCTTCCACAGACTAAAAATCAATGTATTTGGTTTCACTGACAAAAACTGACTGTTATTCTGCAGTGGCCCAAGTTTCACCTATTCTCTAACTACCAAACTCACTTCCTCTCCTTGCTAAAACTGAGGGGAAAAAAAAGTCAATATTTCTCTGGCAATTCCTAGCAAGATAGTACATTACAGTCATAAAAATATTCAGTACAATAATATAAAACTACAGTCAGTATAATATGCTCCAAAATATATACAAAAATGAAAACTAATTGATAATTGATAGGAAAGCAGTATGCTTGAGCCACAAACTTTGGTTCATTAGGCCAAATTCTGAAGTGGAAATGGCAGAACAAAAGGAAAGGCCCAGAATTTTTGGACTGAAACAGGGATAAGATCTATTCAGCTCCACAGGTATACACTATTCATTCAGCCCTGGAACTACATAAGCTGTGCTTTTTGCCATCACCAAAAGATGCTCAGTGCCTCAAAAAGAAAAACAGAATGATTTCAGGAACAAAGTTTAGGATTGCAAAAAATATTCCTGTAGATAAAGAGCAACAGAAGTATTCTTGGTAACCATAAAAAGACAAAAAGAAAAAAAATGAGCATTAAAAAAAACAAACAGGTAAGTGATGTATCATCAGGATTACAGTAACTGGAATACTAAAAAAAATGGAGACATAAGCATGTCTTTAACTTCATATCTGCTCTTTTAAACTTCTGCAATAAGCCATTTGTATTTAGAAACAAAAATATTGCTTACGGGAGCAGCAGGTGTTTATAATTACAGTAATTTTAGGAAAGAATACTACTTAAAATAACTGCCTTTATGCTTGCACACCAAGCTAGGAAAAATTCACAAAGCTAATTCCAGTCCAGTCAAGGCAGCAGATAGGCAAAGAAGCTCACATTGTAGTGCTGATAAAGTTTTTTATAGTGACCTTTAGTTTTCCCTCTCCCGTGACTGCATGTGGACAGAGCAAAAGCTCAATAATTGCCACTTGGACACGTAAAGCCGAACTATTATCGATCAACTGATGGCTGTGCGGAACTACTGTCCTAACCTTATTCACAACTTTTAGTCATGTCCACCTTATCTGTTTTGTTCACATTGATGCTACTTTGTCCAGAAATCAAACTGGGTCACGTTGCTGGCCAGCTACACTTTCACAGACCCTGCCACCTTCTGCTCTAGTGTTTCATTTTTAAAATTGAGTCCAATGCAACTTTTCAAGTGCAAGCAAAATATACTGTGCTCTCTGCCCCAGCCTGCAAAAATGCTTAATGCAACAGTCAAGGATGCATGTTTGATTCAACTGAGCTGAGCGTTAACCACAAAAAACGGGCTTGATGGTAGTTTAGAGGTCAAATGCAGATCATTTTGTCCTGCACTAAAACATTTACAGAAAGAAGCAAGTCCACTCTGAGGCATTTCATGCTGGTGTCCAAAGGAATGGCTGAGGTTCTTAGACTAGAAGAACCACACACAGTGAAGTAATTTATAGATGATTTCCTTGTCTCTCTAGTAAAACATCACACATAGAAGCCCAGGCAGACCATCCTAGGCTTCCCATTGATTCAGTAAAACATATATTTAGTTTTCTTTCCTTAGTATAATGCTTAAACTATCAACTATCATTACCACTACTCTATGCTACATGCTCTAGGTGTCCCTGCTGGAGCAGGGGGGTTGGACTAGATGATCTCTAGAGGTCCCTTCCAATCTCAACCATTCTGTGATTAAGAAAAGGGAGAAAAAAAAGAGTGGGGGAGGGGGACAGATATCCATGTACAGGTGAGACCATCAGCCTCCATATGTCAAACTAATTATTAAACACATCTACAAAAATATCACAAAAACACCCAAAAAGTAACGGTTCTGGTCTTCTGCCTCAGTATGTATTAGATCATGTAAACATGTCTGCTTACCAGTTCCAAGAGTAGAAGGGACTTGAATTAGAAACACAAAATACTGTCTCTTTTTGTATTCTATTGACTAGTAGTACAGAGTAACAAAAGTGGTGTCTATAACACAAAATACAGATCGAGTTACTGTATTGCCTGAAAGAACACATGAAGATTTCTTATGACTAGCCTCATATCCACAGCAAACTAATAATCAGTTCTTACTTTACATTTCCCTATGCACCTATAGACACAAATTGGAACCTAAAGCAAACCATATGCACAGTACAGCATCCACTCTAACCTGTGTAGGCTGCTTTCCCGTGGTCAGAATCAGCCACTACAAGGGCTTATACCTGGGCTAACTTGTATAAGCAGAAAAAAGTAGGAGGCAGAGAAAAGAGAAGTGGGGTATGAGAAAAGGAGGATGCCCTAAACTGAACCCACTGACGGAATCTGAATTGATTCAACAAAGATTTTGGGCAGTCTTGTGAGGTCTGCAGTCATCGCAGCACAGAGTCCCCAGAAAACAGAACCGGAAGGTATTTAACACTAAGAGCGCACACTGGAAAATTATTTAGCCACGTCCATAACTCTGTCACAGTTCATTTCTTCTCTCTATTGAAATGAAAGTGTTCTGATCCTAAGTTCTCACCATCCTCTTTACTCAAGTTCAAGAAACATAAAGGAGCCTGTAAATATTTCATGCATGAAAGCTGCCCAAAAGACCAGATTCCTTAGAAAACCCCACATTTATCTAGAATCCATCACAAAGCAGATATACCAGAACACACACAGCTGTGTGTATGAAGCATCTGTAAGATATTTCAACATCTGTAACATCTGCTTGAATTGTGGATTTTCTGACTTGTGTCTTCAACATTCCTAGCACAGAACTAGTAACCACTGTGTCATAAATGTTTTCAGACAAAATTGGGAATTGCCATTGTCACACATAGAGATTTGCATCATTCAGTATGCATGAGTATCCTCTGCACAAGTGTCAGCAGAGGCCTGGGCTGAAAAGAGGAAGAAAGGTTCCCACGGAGAACCACAACAGCAATGAACTTGACAAACAGAAGACTTCAAACTTGTAAAAGTTGTTCAAGACCAATGGCAGCAGCAAAAGTCAATCCATAGCTTAAAGGGAAGCAAAGTAACTCCCCTAGAAATGGTCATACTGCAAATACAGACAGAAGTTCAATGTGAGATTCCATTTCCAAAAGGGTTATCAGCATTAAAGCTAAGACTACCAAGCACATTCAAGCAACAGGAAGCCTAAAAGTATTCAAGTTTCACATCTCAATGAAAAAACACTACTTTGTGAAAATAGAGGAGGGGACCTTCACCAAAGCTGTGCATGCAGTACAACTCCTCAAGAACTATAACACAACTCCTAAAAACGAGTTTATGCTATCAAAGAGCATTTTAACTGCTTCCAACTAAGACCACTGTCTGATTGATACAAGCATTTATTTCCAATTTGATGTTGGAAAGACATTAGAAGTCAAATCTTAGTTTGTATCAGCTTTCTCCAAGACTTAGAATCCACCCTCAACATTTTTGTTGAAATGAATAATAAGCAGTCAGTTACTCGGGAAGAGGTATGCAAGAAGGTGATGAAGCGAGTTATCAGCTGGCAAAAAGACAGAGACTAGGAATCAAATTACAGATAACACTGACACTCATACTACTGGCGTGGAGTCAAGGCCCATAAGCTTCTTCCATATTTTCTACACAGAAAGTCAACACTTTAACAGACCTAGAGTTAAGCTATATATCTGTGGGGTCTGTTGCCTCTATTCAAGATAAAGGTCCCCGTTCTGACATGGTGGTGATCAGCTTAATCTACAGTACAACCACAAGACTCTGGCCAAGTCTGACAATCAGTTTAGCAGATGTTTACACATGGGAGAAAGCTAAATTTCTGCTGATTTGACATAGCTGGCGACTCACTGTACCATCTGGACATATAAACAGTAGCAATAGCTCTTTTCAGAAGAGATGATCCAGGACACGAGCTGAGAAGGTGAGAGGAGATTCAAAAGCTCTCAAATTTGGTTAAAATTGTCAAGCAATCTTATGGTATCTTCTTGCCATTTTCTTTGCCAATTAGGTAGCATTTCAGCAGAAGAGTGAATTTGAATTTTATTCTGTGACTACTTATACCAATAAAGTTAACAAGTGCTACAAGTCACCCAACAGGAACAGTATTAAGTT
The DNA here is from genome assembly GCA_003342815.1 of Eudromia elegans. Classification (NCBI taxonomy): domain Eukaryota; kingdom Metazoa; phylum Chordata; class Aves; order Tinamiformes; family Tinamidae; genus Eudromia; species Eudromia elegans. The sequence goes on from PTEX01000047.1 coordinate 824,875, forward strand.
GCATGCACTTTCTTCAATCTTCTGGGAAAACAAAAGACTCAAAAAACAAACAAACAAAAAAACCAAAAAACACCAAAAAAAACCACCACCCAGAAGCCCAGAAGCAGCTTATTACTTTATAATAACCATGCTCCTATAAATATGTATTGACTTTCAAAGGAATTGTGGTATATAATCATAAATATATCATTATATTGTGTAAAGGCTTATATCTGCACACCCTCTAAGCTTTAATCTAGTATATTCAATTCAGTCTCCCTCATATTTGTCATATTATAAGCTAGACTAAATTGATTCCAATTTGTGAATTCATGTCATACATTGAAATTAAAGGGAGAAAACCTCAGATGTGAGCACCGATCTCTCCTTTTACTTTTCCACAACTACAACATTATTATTCTCTATGCTGGATGCAGGAACTTAAATATTTTAAGAATATTATTTCACGAGAAACAGGGGATGCCATACTAAAGCGAGCCCCTTCATCAGAAACTCCAACAATTCCAGAAACTGAAGATTCTGAACTGAAACTTCACTAAACCTTTAATCCATTCTAGAAGCACAAATATGAATCTAGTTAAATACGCCTCAGGTATAGTAATTTAGCCTCAGAGGTTGATAACAGAAAGCCTCACAGCCAACAGGGCCTAGGCACGGTTCCCTCATTAGCCACTTGAAATTTTATCGGGAGCAGTTAGCGTACAGGGACAAAAGAACCTCTCACGTTGTCCAGCATAACTGGTGCTTAAAAAGAGAAACTGGGAATAGGGAGGACATGAGTAGGGGAAAAAAAAAATCCATATTTGGAAGAAAAGCAGAAGCTGCAGACAGGGATCCCTATTGCCCATTATCCACCAGCCATAAGATGAAGCTACTTGTATGCATATAGCAGCACGGAGGGCCTGCTGAGACAATCTTTGTATTTTTGCACTCCTGGCATCAGACCCCTCATTCTTTCTACATCCTGGCAGAAACAATCCACAGAGACTAAGAAATGGCTAAACAGTTGTCAATTTATACAAACAGAATTTAAACCTCTGAAAATAGTACTTTACAGCTGTGCTCCAGGCTACATCAAAGTATACAGAGCAGTCTGTCATCGCAGGATTTCTTCCTTGCATCTCCTTGCCATGGTAAGGAAATGCTGGGTTACTCTGTCTGGATAAAAGGGAAAACTTAAAAATGAGTTGTATAAACATTTTCTTCCTCTAATTCTTCTGGGTTAAACCACTGAGCCTGTACTTGACACAAATAACCTTAAGCACTTACATTTATGTAGCAAAAGTTCAGTTTCTGTTCATATGCCTTTCAGATTTTCCTCTTTATTCGTTTTGGGTTGACAGCACATCACCAGTCCTAAGTTTCCATTTCTCCCAGATCACTGACTTGTTTTCACACATTCTGAACATAAGGAACTAAACAGCTAATGAACACAGCTGAAACCAATAGTATACAGACACATAAACTTCTAGAAAGCACAAAAAAAACACCACACAGAGATTGGTTTTGCATATGTCTGATGATACTCCTACGTCTCCTCAAGTGACTCTTCCACACACACCCCAAGAGCACATTTAGTCTTTTCATTAATGTCCTATTTTAGTAGGTCTCCACCATCCAGGTATGAAATGCACTTGGTTCACTGTCATTAGTATCTGTAGCAACAGAAGACTGATAAAGGCAACTACCCTAAGCAAGGGAACAGGGGAAGGTCACAGGGTGTTCTGACCTGCCAGGCAGCCTCTCACAGGAGTGCTACCATGCAATTTCTGCCTCTTTGTTTGCATATAAATTTCTGGCTATTAAGTTTATTCTGGCTAGAAGGTATGTAGAATGATAATAACTTCAAATAATAACAGAGATCTTGCTACTTTATCTGAATTTAAAGATCAAGTTTTTAGAAACAAAAGTGAAAGATCAAGAATTTACTGACACTACAGGAAGGTACCAAAAAAAAAAAACTCAATCTGTTTAGAACACACACTTCTGTTGGAACACAGCAGTAAATTCCGTACTTTGTAAGCTATGTTTTTATGTAGGTCCATGTAGGTATATTTGTGAAATCAGGGCCTTGCTACTTCCATTTTTGCTCATGTGAAGAAGTCTCCCTCTTACCATAACCTGCCCTACAGTCAGCAACTAAAAAAAAAAAAAAAAAGTTTTTGCTGTTTGCCTGCAGTTAACTAAGCTCTAATGCTTCAGGTAAGAAGCAGCCAAAATAGATGTACCATTCAAACAAAGATTGATTTAATGATAAAATCCCCAGGCAGAATGAGAGAAACAAAAATGAAAATATAACATACGATATAAGTAGATTTATTTTCCTAAGTTTTCTGCTGAGGCTTGGGCAGCATTTTAATGTAAGTAGAAAAAAAATGCTGTAAAAAAAATCCTAGCTTAACAATAAGTAAGCCACGAGATAATGACAGAAGATGTAAAAGCATCAGAAAGAACAATTTAAAAAGTAATTGGACTAGGCTTGCATTTTGGTCAAGTATATTAACTCTAATCTTAAAAAGTAAAGATCCAAATATAGGCTCGGCTATTTCAAAACAGTAATAGGATTTTGACTACTAAAAGAAACATTTGGTCCACAAACATGGACATGATACCCAGCTCTATGTGATTTATGTCACTGTACAGCTACTGCAGTAACTGATGACATTCTTCCAGTTATGCTGGTGACAGCAGCAACGCATACGCACCATGAAAGCCTGCACAACTGTTGCCAATGCAGTGCAGCTAAGAACACACAAATTCTCATGCAACAAAAATCTGCACCACTTTGGTAGACCTGACACCACTGCCAAAGGAGATCGTAAACCCACAGGGCACATGACCACAGTCCCATAGAAACCTCCTTCCACTCACAATGCTCATTTCCATCCAGCTACTCCTGATATGTATTAGTGGAGTCATTTGGAGGTACAGGACCTACATTTTCATTCATCATTAAAGAAACATTTAATAGCAAATAAACCAGTGACACATATATGGCTGGCTGCATTTTTAAGACAAAAGAGAAAAATCTTTCTCCTCTCCATCTGACCGAAAAAAGGCTCAGGCTACTTTGATGGAGCTTGTTTAAAGCTACTTGGCCATGATACTGGAGTTACTACCAGTTAATATCTCAGCTAGATCAAAGGACAGGAAGATTTTCTAGCTTCTTAGCATTCTTGTATTTATTTATTTTTATTTTATAATTAAAGTAGGGAGTTTGGCAGCTATCTTCAGGACACAAGGACCACCACCATGGGGATATTTAATGCATCAGCAACAGCAACTGCCCCCAGGAGAGGCCCCTGCTTTGGAAAACACTTCAATAACCAGATGGGAATCTCTCCAACGGGACAACCCCTGGCCAGCAGCCCCTGGGGAAGGAAAGGAAGGGCTCTGAAAGATGCTTTAGTTTTGGCAATCTGAAAACACCCGAGGCATCTCCCTTCCGCTTTAGCGGTCAGTGGCTTTTTAAAAACTGGGAAGGGGAGGAGAAAAACCCTGAGGGCGGCCCTGCACCTCCCATGGCCTCGGCGCCCCCCGGGGCCTCGCCGGGCGGGGGGGAATCGTTCTCCGCGCCCTGCCCCGGCCCGGCGGCAGTTACCGGTGCCAGCCATGCAGCCAGACGCCCCCCCAGGAGAGCAGGCAGGCTCCGACCGTCGTTTTCTTCCAGTGGTTCCGCAGGGTCTTGAGCGCGCTGACCACCCTGGCCATGGCGCCAGCCTCCCCCGTCCCTTCCCGCACGCGGAGAACCGTTGCGCGATGGCAACCGCCACGGGGCCGCGCGCCGCCCGCCCCGGCTGGAAACGGCTCCCCCGGCACTCGCGTTCCGCGCAGCAACGGTTCCCCCCGAAAGTCCTGGTAGAAAGTGGCCACCAAAGCGGCTTGGAAGAGCGCAGCCAGCAGAAGCAGAAGAAGCAGCGACGTTCTGTGTAGTAGAGGGTCAAAGCAAAGAAAAGGACTTTTCATACCATTACAAATACCTAGGGTACACGGAAACTGCAGGAAATATTTTGAAGGTTCAGCCAACTGACTAGGGTGGAAAGTCATGCAGGAAGGGCCTGGGTGTTGCTGCTTCAGCCCCACCAACTTGGTGACCTCAGGCACGAGGAGGGAAGTCTCCAAGCACCCAAGGAAAAACAACCGTTCTCGAGAGGATATCATGGGAAAGCCGGAATGAACGTCCTGCAAGAGGAAGGCACGGATATGACAAAGTGGCAAGACCCGGCTTCGTGGTGGGAAAAGCTTTGGGACAACCCGGTGGTGACAGTTTGTACCAGCACTAATGCCATGGCTTCACACATTCCGAACAGCCTCAGAGACCTCAGGAAAGAGGAGCTGAACGGGAGGCGTGTGTGACGAAGAGATCTTGCCTGGCGCTGTGGGAAAGACAGGCAGATGGTGGATGGTTCCAAATGAGCCGTCGGATAAATAACGGTGTAAGGAAGCATTCTGTTTCTGTAGAGGCTGGCTCGGCTTTGACGGAAAAAACAGGGCCTTACCCACTTGGGATGGCGAGGAAGCAGTCTGGAAGGGACCAGCTGGCCAGTGTAATGAACTCGAGGCTGGACAGACTGAATTTTTCCCTGAGAACATTTTGTCCTCTCCTGCAAAATGCCATTTTCATCAAAATCTGAGCGTTTACAAAAATGTCAAAAGGAATAAAATGTTTTTTAGGTAGCGACTTCCTCAAACTCTTCTGCTTAATGATGTCAGAATTGGATGTGAGTAGTAACATAAGGGAGACGACTGAGGCCAGGCCTGGAGTCTGCGTATGCAAAAGCCTGTTCTGCAAGAAATCAAGTTAGTGTAGAAGGCAGTCCAGAAGGCAACCTGTTATCAATGGTAAAGAAAACAGACTGAAACCTGTGATTTCCCTACCTTTTTTTTCTCAAGTAAAGAGATTTGCTTTAGATTTAAAAGATTTGGAATTTGCTTTCCTAAGACAAAACACTGAAAGACCAACTACTGATGAATATTTCAGGCATACCCTTGTCCTTTTTCAATATTTCAATATTTGGGTTCATCTGTACAGTGCATCTCAATGTGCATACACATGTGCATACACTTGATGTGCTGCTGGATCCAGGTTCCAGGTGGTGCAGAACAATGAAATGTCCTACTTTTTCTTTTGTATTGTCCTAGGTTTTTTTTTGTGAGAATTTAGGTGATGTGACCAGTGCTAAAAACAACAGCAATAAATGCTAGGACTCTCATCCTACTTTCCTTAGCTCATAATAAAAAAAAAAAAAGCATGCTGATATATACTTTTCAGATTTGGTAATTCTCATGAGGCACCACAAATAATTTATATTGTAACTTCTTCCTTTCCAACCAAGTTTACGGAGCACAGCTGTGCTTATTAAGATTGCTTCCAAAGCAAGCTTGAATTCTTAAAATAATCTTCTTAGCATGTCAATACTTGTTCAAAGTAGTCAGAAAAAAAAAATTAAAGTACGAAAGGCCTGAATATCTTTAAGACAACTGGATGGAAATTTACCTGAATTCATGTGCATGAAAACAAACTTGAATGGGTATAAATGAGAAAATCTAGCCCAAATGCTCATTGTCTTTCAGCATTCCTGGCAGAGTTTGGAGTCAATCAGAACATTTATTTTTGTATGTACTGAATGTAATCCTGTGGTTAGAGATCTCTTTATTTCTAGACTGCGCATGGAAGGCCAGGTCTAGGATGGTATAAATCAGTTTCCCTCAGTGACGATGAGTGATGCTTCCCAGTACTGGAAAGACGTGGATGCAGTGGAGCGAGTCCAGCAAAGGGCCATTAAGACGATTACGGTTTTGAAGCTTCTGACATATCAGGGGAGAGCTGTGATTGTTCGGTGTAGAGAAGATAAGTCTAAAGGGGGATCTTACCAATGTGTATAAACAGCTGATCTGGGGGCAAGTAAGGAAGATGGAGCCAGATTTTTCACGCACTGTCCAGTGAAAGGTTGAGAGGCAATTGACACAACTTGACAGACAGAACATGCAATATAAACATAAGAAAAATAAATTTGATGGGAGGGGGTGAAGCACTGGAAGAGGTTTTTTAGAGACGTTTGGACATCTCCATTTTTTTGAGGTATTGAAAAGATGACACAGCCTTGAACAAGCTGTTCTGGTTGACCTTCCTCTGAGCATAGAGATTGCACTAGAGGATCTCTAGAGGTGCCTTCTGAGCTCAACGGCTCTCGGATTCTGTGACTTTAGCTGAAGATTTGGCCTTGGAATTTTGTCACGGTACTTTTGAAGTGAACTGATCATAGAAAAAAAAAACCACTGCAGGTGACAACAGATTGTGCACTTGTCTGATTACGTGCCTTTATTTACGATGCAGTGTCCGCTCTGAAACCCCGCCTGGCAAACATTTATGTCCTAGTTGTTGGCTGTGGCCATCTGATCACCCTCAAGGTAGATAACACCTGCTGTGCTTCTGCATGTACCAGGTCCTTCCTTTTTATTTTTCCTTTTTTTTTTTTTTTTTTTTTTTTTCTCAAGTCAATAGAAGTGGGCATTAGAGTAGGTGCAATGGTGAATCAGAGAGTAAAGGGCTGATCTGGTGCATCCTCTGCATTATGTGCTGTAGTCATTTTTTATTTTTAAGACAAGCAAAAGCAATTATTACCTTTCTTAGAAAATTCATCATAGGAGACTGAAATAAGTACTTGCTTTTCTCATGCCTGGTAGATCATATGTATTAAAGAAGCCAGCAGTCAAAAAGCTGGCCCAGAAATCTAATTCTTGAGTTGGAATATGTCACCTGAAATTATCACTCAAGTTGTCTGTGAATACAGGTCAGTGCCTCATCTCAGTTACTCATATCTGACCTATTTTTGAAGGGCAATTTTTTATCATTCTGTCTGCACCATCAATGCCAAGACCATTAGCAGAAGCAGCCTTGGATACATGACCATGCCTCAGGGACTTATTTGTTTATAACTCAAGTAAACTTGCTTTACCAGCTGTCTATTTATTCAGTGCTTTTCTTACCCAGAAAATGTGGGAGAAATGATAGGAAGTTAACTTCTCTTTGGCATGGTAGTGCCCTATAGTTATATATACATAAATTTTGGCAAGGACAGAGAATTATATAGTTTCTTTTACTGTGATTTGTTCTGAGTTCCCCAACTCAGTAACACACCTGGGTTGGGAATTTTCTGTCATAGACAGAAAATCTCTGGGCATGGGACTGAACTTGTGTAATAATTCTACTAAAGTCACCACTTTCATTCCTTGGTATAGAGTTTTGAGTGGGATCTTCTAAAAGTCCCAAGCAAATCACGAGCAGAAATCCCATTCCCAGTCACCCCATAGTACCAGTGGGGGCTTTATTCAAATTCAGGGTTTGAAGGCTAATTCTGGACAGCTCCTCTGTAGGACATGCTCATACACTTGACTAAATTACCCCATCCTGCATCACTAATAGATGGTATACCAGCCCTGTGCAAGGACAGAGAGGAGTTTCTTTGCATGATGTTAGCATCATGCAAACAATGATGCATGTGCCTGTGTGTGCATAAGAGAAAAGGACGTTCTGAGTCCCATGTAGCTCTTCTATCATCCTTACAGCAACAGACAGTGGAGACCACTATAGCAGATGACCACAATCTGCATCTCCTATCCTGGTGGTGATCATGCGTGTTCAGATATTCCCTTAAGGTAAAATGCAAACAGTTGCTTGTATTGCTAAGGGGCTGAATTTTTGACTCTTTGTAAGAGCTGCACATTTGCTGCACAAATATAGGTCCATTTTCCTACAAGACCAAGACAGCAATTAGGCATCCACAACTCCATTTTTACACATTATTAATATAATTCTGGCCATTAATATCATTCTCTCTCTGGGAGAGATGGGGGAGCATCTTTCTTTTGACACACAACCCTCAAACTTTTGCACTGGTGGTGGAAAAAAACTCAGAATTTACATCTCTGCAGGCCTGTGACCCAGCAAAGGGCATTATCATTTGTTCTTTTAATTTTGCAGCCACTTGAACACCACCAGGTCACAGGCATAGGTTGGGCTGCAGTACAGAGTTGCTTCCCTCTCTGTTCAAGGGGCGTCCCTCCGTCTGATGTCTCTAGTGAGTTTTCCAATTGATTTTTCTCATCTTGCATGTCCAGGGTGAGGCCTTCATTTCCTCCCTTTTTCTTGATCCCTTCCTGTTCCAGCCCTGGTCACTATCCTGACTGGGAGATTGGGAAATAGGCAACCACAGAACTTAACCAGAGGAAGTGTCTGTCTGTGAGAGCGGAAAAAGTTCACGACGGATTCTCGTGCCCTCGTTTCCAACTGTGCCTGAAGGTGTGAGTCCCCAGGGCAGTCGTGTCTGCAGTCAGTGCCTGCTCCACTGGCTTGGAGAAAGGTCTGAATTACGCCGGCAGAGTTTTTGGTTGGATAACTCAGAGAACTTCTGCACAGGAATGATCTTTCCCCTTCCTTCCCTTCCACACTCTTCCTTTGCTGTCCTATAAGCAGACTATGATATAACCTTAACTCTCTCTAAAACAAAATTCAGGAATGTGCCTAGCATGTTTTTAGAGGAAAAAAAAAAAAAAACAGTCTTTAGGCACTGCTCCTTCTTCCTATGGTTGGACTATTACACAGCAGTAGTTATTGATTCTCTGAATTTACTAACCCTCTTTCTGAGGGAATAAATGGAGGTATTCACAGCTTTTGAACAACAGCAAAAATCCATTAAACTGCATTGTGGCAATCTTGTCGGGAAGTTGTTCCTTTAGCAGAGACACACTTCAAGAGGCTCTGCACTTACTCTCAGCCTGTTTGGAGTCAGTAAACACAGTTGTTACTGAGGCATCGGGGTGAGCAGCCCTGGGTGCTGAGCTTTAAATGTAGCAAGAAGGGAGATGAAAACTTCTGTGAGCTTCTCTTCTGTTCTCAGAGCTGGCCAGAAATATTAACTCAGCCCCAGCCCCAACTTTGCTCTCCCTCAGGTCTGCTCTGAATGAAAGGAACAAGGACAGGCCGCTGGGGCTGGGATTGCTCCATCCATCCAGCGAGCATAAAACCCTGCAAAGAAAAATCCCTAGCGATTTCTTTGATAATATTAACCACCTTACACTGCACTTTTCATCAAAGGTCTCAGCGAGTGCTACAAAGAGGACATCAGTTCGTCTCTGAACTGATGTTATTACTATGGCGCTGCTACATATTAAGGGACTCCTCATGGAAAGTAGTTTAATACAGGGAGGGGGAGAGAGAGAGAGAGAGAGAGCGCAACCGCACAATGCAGAAGTGCTCCTGGGATCTGAATGGCTTTCTAAGCAATAGGCATTTGGAAGTGAGGTAGCTGTCATCCAGTGCTGTGGTAATGGATAACTTCTCCTGGGCTTAAATTTGCAAGCAGACATCTTCCACTTCCACACAGAGATCTTCAAAGCAGATAAATTAAAACTGTGCCCATTGTTTAATAAAAAGGAAGGAAGGAAGGAAGGAAGGAA
>PTEX01000047.1:834353-963729 GCA_003342815.1 Eudromia elegans
AGGAAGGAAGGAAGGAAGGAAGGAAGGAAGGAAGGAAGGAAGGAAGGAAGGAAGGAAGGAAGGAAGGAAGGAAGGAAGGAAGGAAGGAAGGAAGGGAGGGAGGGAGGAAGGAAGGAAGGAAGGGAGGGAGGGAGGAAGGAAGGGAGGAAGGGAGGAAGAAATGTGTTCTCTCCATTTATCCCTGCTTCACAGCTGGATGAGGGAGAGTATAAAATCCAGGCTTTTACACTCTTTCTTGATTTCAGTGTTCCCAGGAATATGATGTACCATACTACTTACCTCAGTTTACAGTAAAGCCGTATCTCCCCCAAAATAGAGCTGCTATTATATACCGTCCTGGTTACGTCTTATAGCCAGCTGATAATACATTCCTAACAGCCCCTGAACACTACTAATATATCAGCAGTCATGATTCATTTTTCATTGAGGCTGTGACATGCTAACCTATAGGCCAGATGGAATGGAGCCTTGGGCAACTGTGATCAAAGAGCAATCGCCACAATCCAAAAGAGAGATTCCCACTTGGTTTCCTGTTATATGTTTTTGTTTTCATTTTGTTTTGTGTGCATCATGGTGGCCCTCAGAACACATCTGGCTGACATTGCATGCCAAGCACGCTGCTGTGTTTGCTCAAAGTTTCACTTCTTCCAAAGTCGGTGCCAATGCTCTCTGAAGACAAATTCCTGTATTCTTGTCCTTTGATGGAGCTGGGGGACAATACGATCAGACGCAGTTGAAGGAGAGATGAGTAAATCCATCACGGTAATGAAGAACCACTCCCATTTTTCTTCACCAGCAAAGTGTCTTTGCCACCGTAGAAGATAGAAGATTAATTTGACCTGGATTTTGGAGCACAAAACACAGCCACTTAGGAGAAGCCTCATACTGCTGAGTTACTACAAATTGATCTAGTTCAGCCTGTGCCAAATTATAAATCTTATCTACTATCGACAGGGAATTTTGCTTATAAATTCTTACAGGCCATTTTAGCTGTCTGTGAAACAGAGTCTTAATGTTTGCAGATGCTGGTGAATGCATAATTATGATTTTTTTAAAAAATTAATTAATTTAGAAGAAAGTCTAGTGATCTGCTTTTTCCAATATTTCTCATCTTTCATTTTTTTTGAACGTCCATTATTTGAAAAGTCATCGTTTTACTCTGTCAGCTAGAAAAAAAATGGGGCCTTCCCCTCTCGGATGTCTTTAACAGACAGTTAAAGATCTCTCTGTTGTGTGGTACTTACTATTTCCTTATGTTCTGGAAGACATCTGAAAGTTTTTTTAAACTTTTCTGTGTCTAGTTTGGTTTTTATTTAAGTTTATCTCCCAGAAGGTTGCTAAATGATATGGTTTTAAAAAATGTTATTACTGATCTTGTGTTATTAATTTATATGCTAATTATGACACAGTCATTGCTTTTGAATTCCATTCTTTCACGTATTTTCTGTGAAGTCATTTCACATTGTGATCTGGTGTCAGTTCAAGGCTGTGACTTTCCTCTTAGTGTTTTTTAGACATCTTTTTCACTTAAAATGCTGCTTTAACGATCTATGATGAGATTGTGCTGAGGGCAGTATAAGGATCTGAGCCTTGACTAGACTAGATTAGAACAGTGTTGTATTTTATATTAAATAAAAGCAGTTTGAGCCACAGTTATTACCTGCTACTTGTTAGCTGTCCCTCCAAATGCATAGACATTATTGTCTCCATTTATACAGCATCTTTGCTTAATTGAATGTCTTGTTTTCCCTATTTAAGAACAGATGGGAAAAGTAATTGCAATACTGAATATCATAAGGTACCTGGAGTAAAGTAAATTAAGAAAATACAATGACTGCAAGGATGAAGCAGTTAAACCATTAAAAGAAGATTTATAATTAAGAATTAAAAGAGAATATGGAATTTGCAAAGGAACAAAAATCACTTGGTACGCAGTGAAGCTTATAGAGAATTCTCCTCATTAGTGATGTGGGGAATCCGAAATTCTAGAAGCAAGGAAAATTGAAAAGTCATATATATAAAAACAGCTTATGGAATTATGCATGCTGTAGCCATTAAGATAAAGCTGAATAATGCCCATTGCTTTCTGAAAAGCAATGCAGTACTGGTGTATACAGGATGGGTAAAGAAAACAATGGTAACTTCACTTACATTATGCTGCAAAAATGTACACCGCAGTCAAAGTTCAATGGATGATCCAAATGGAAATAAATAGGATAATTGTACTTTTAACCGTTGAAACAGAACCAAATATTTTGCCAAAAATACTTCTAGAAGTCTCTTACAGCAGAATCATACATAGTAAACAGGGAAAGTAAACAGGGAAAACTTTGAAAGGACTGTGATAAGCTTGTTAACACAAGGAGGTATGTGAGCAAAATTGGAAAACTCCTCTGTGAGTTTCTTCTCCATAGGAAAGATGTCCTTAGGCTAACAGGGGATCTTAATGGAGTTACTGGCTGGAGGACCCTAGAACATACATGAGCATATTCATTTGTGCAAGGAAAAAGAATATCTTCTAGTGCCAGGACTGTCAGGACAAAGCTAAGCAAACAAAAAGATAGATTACAGATAATGAAAATAATATATGAATAAATAGCACTTACATAGAAAGTCAAATGAATAGATTAGATCATAGGTGAGATCATAGATAAGGGCCTGTCCACATAAATAGGGAAAAGGTGTAACAATTCCTTGGAAGGATGAATAGTATAGAGACGTTGGGGTCTAGCCTAACCGCTTGTAGCAACTACCCAAAGCACTGCTTCGCCACAGTGTCTAATAGATTTGCAATGTCAATATTAATACGGAGTCTGAGAAACTGAGGAAGTTGATTAGGGAACTCTGTTCCAACGACTCAAAGTGCAAGAGTCAAGTTATGCACTTAGGCCTCCAAAGGACACTATTGGTGATGTTGCAAAGCTGTGCTGCAGGCTGGAAAATGATGGCTGTTGTGTCACAGGCACCACTGAAAACTTGATGTCAGTGTGTTCTGGAAAGTGAAGAGGTCTGGGCTTTAATTCACAGAAAACAGTGTTTGCTGAAATTGGCCATGTAACGCTCACTAAGACAGCGAAGGCAGCTCCTCCTGAGAAGGCAAATCCTGTTTTCAGGTAAAATGCATCCTTGGCAGACAGTTTGGGCCCTGGGCCCACTTCCAGCTACCTGTGTGTAAATGCAGTAGGGGCAGCTTAGAACTAGATTTTCTCGGTGGCAGTCTAATTTAGAAAGACAACCAGTGAAATATCTCTGCCTTCTCTGGACAAAATAGGACCTGTGATTGCCAGAGATACAGCTGAGGATGACAGCATGGAGAAAACAAGTAACACTATTAGCAGAGCATAATCTTATTACCGATCTCTATTAAAAATTATAGAAGGTATTTGATTATTAAATAGGAGTGAAAGGTATATTAAAGATCCCTCAAGGACTGAAAATCTAAACAAAGAGCCTGAAACATTACAAAGAACATTAAAGTCATTGAGGAAGATGGTGAAACTTGTCATAAATACTGACAATACAGGCCATGTGGATGGTCCATGTGGCTGACAGGAAAAGCTGGACATCTGTGTGCGTGTTTGGGTGTACTTACGCCTGCTGCCATCACTCTATTGAAATGGTAGACACAGTCACGCATTCCCTTCAGATTGCCACCTCTAGCACATGATTAGATTCATAATCATCTCTGTGTTCAAGAAAGGAGTGTGAAAAAGGGCAACGAGTTGGCTGTTTCATTCAGGGGAACTGGCACCCACTGGAGCTGTTGGGTCACGGCTCCTGCAAGTCATCTGCTCAGGTCCCAGGGCCTGCAGCAGACTGTTTGTACTCATGTTCATTCTGAAGCGTAAGTGTTGGTTTAGAAAAGACAATGTGGATTTGCTAGTGAAGCACCCCTGTTGTCCATGTGCCATGAGGCTTTTGTTACCCGTACACGTGGGAGACTGCAGCTGGTCAAGGCACCAAGCGGAGCCCTTGGAAGCCAGGACATCCTCTGAATACGCAGTTTGATTGCTCAGCCCTGTCCAAACCTTACAGTTTGTACCGCACATGGAACTCGCAGAGCAAGTCAAGGAAGCGCGCTGCGTCCTCCCGAGATGAGCCGACCTGGTTCCTGCCTCCTCCGCTGCTGTATCCCCAGCTGCTGGTGCTGCAGCTCCCGGACAGCTTGCACACTGAGCAGGACCTTCTGCTGCAGACTCACAGGCAGGCTGGACAGGCTGAACCAAGCTTCAGTCACCGCACAGTTCCCTGTAATGAAGTGTGTATCCTATTAAATGGGTAATAATTGTGTCTTGGGCTAATAGCCCTTGCTATCTTTTCTCACAAAGTTTATTTACTCCTTGACACAGTTACTGTGCCTTAAACACAAATCACCCTCAAGATATCATCTAATTCTCTGCTCATCATTCTGCAAATCTGTTTCGTATTACCAATAATCTGATTATTGCAACTGCAACACTCATTAAGCAAACAGAGAACAGTAAAAATATATACAAAAAGAACACTCAAATTAAATCTGAATCTCATGATGAGAGATGGATAAATTCAGAGCAGGTTATTCTCATAGATTTCTGCACATTATTTTCTGAGAAAGGTTTAAATAACCCAATACAATCCTATTTCAACCGCAGGGCTCTTCTCTAAATTCTGGCCATTTTCTGTGCCTCGGTTACCACAAAACGGCACAGCTGGGCCCAGAAATGGTCAGCAGAGTGTTCCCCTTGTGGCTCTCTGACAGTGATCCAGCATCTCTCGGGCCCATCAAACACTTTGGTGACATCAGGATCATCCTGAATAGGTTTACAAACTGTCACTTTCCTCTAGACAGGTGGCCACTCTTGAGGTTGTTTTGGGCAGAACAGAAACACCGAGGAGTTTGGAGCCATCCATATTTAAAAGATTGGAGGCTGATCCTCAGCTCATGGAAGTAAAAGGGAATGTGCCCCTGAGGAGCTGACAGCTGGATTTTCAAGCTTTTGCCACATATCAGCTAGTAAGCGTGCAAACGATGGCCCGAGCCAAGCTGGATTCAGCTCTAGTATATCTGCAAAGAGACACCCGAACACATATCAAAACAGTTCCTGTCCTTTGCTTTAATCCATACTGTTTAGCCCCACAACAGATCATCTTTTTTCTCAACGGTGAAATAAATGCTGACAAGTGTAAGGATTTTTTTTTTTTCAACTGCAAAATGCATGAAAATATATTTGGAACATTTTACGGTCACATTGCACACCTGATGGAAACATTCATGAGCATTTCCTCTCTGGGCAGATCAAAAATATCCTCCTGCAACATCGCTATTTTTATCCACTCCGTTCCTATACGGAATGTTCATTTTGGCCTGGAAGTAAATTCTGCATATCACAGATGAATCTGGGAGCACTTTGGCACACTTCGCCAATGTCTGAGGGGAAAATTCACCACTTGAAGTAGATGGCATTAATTGAACAAGTGGCTAATATGTTACGTGCAGGTATGTATGTGCAAATTACTGTGCGAGGGCGAACAAGGGCACAGGGATGCAAGGGCAGAGAAATGTGTTTGAATTTAATGCCAATTTGAGAGAGATTACTAGTCATTACCGTCACCATTACCATCTGGAACAGCTCTTTGCTACTTTACATTCACCTAAGTAATGGAAGTCCCTTTTCTTTTTAACAGGCAAGTTTACATTTATCACATTGATAATTCAGCATTATTCCTGCAAGTAGAGTAGGAATACCAATGTAGTCGGTTGCAATTCTCAGTAAGGTAGGCAAAGAGAAAATAAACCCTTCACAAAGACAAAACTGCTGAATCCACAAAGAACTAAATGGGAAGTTGCAGGATAACCTCCTGCCCCAGTATTGTGACTTGCATTTCTGATTTAGTATTTGCTATGCTCTTAGGAGTGCCCTGCAAGCCTGGGGACCTGAGTGGCTGCAGATCCCATTTAGGATCCCAATTCCTCCTTCTCCTGCCTGGAAACAGGACGCCCTTACTCTGCCCAGGGCAGTGAGGAGAAGAGATATTTCTTTTTCTAAGAGGAGTTTCTGGTCTCTGACACTCTAGCTTTACTAAATGGAGGCTCTCTAGAAAGGGGAATTTGTATGAAAATCCCTCCATCCCATCTTCCTTGAGGATGCAGAAAGAAGCAGGGACAAAGATACCTTGAGAGCTTTCAGGATGGTTTGCAAGCTCAGAAGTCAACCATGAGAATCTGGAAATTAGCAACATGCTTGCTTTTGGCCCCCCTCTTTGTGGGATGGAAGCTAAACAGCAAACCCTTGGGAACAGGGTTTGCCCTCCGCATGCTCTGATCTCCACGAGCAAAAGGGAAGTGTTTTCAAAACCAGCGGGACTGTATGTGGCAGCAAAGGAGGAATGAGACGGGAGGGAGAATAAAGGACTCCACACAGAGGTGACACCCTTCAGGGTAAAGCTTGCTAGCTGAGACCTGTGCTTGTTTGCAGCAGCATGTGCTCTTTCTGCTGAACGCAGAGAGCGGGAAGGCAGTAAAAGGCTTTTTATTTAAGGTCCTGACACTTCAGGAGAAAATGAGAGAGTGCTAAAAGAAAAATATATGGCTTTTCATTTTTCTATCCTCTCTCTTCTTCCTTAAATTTTATGGGATGAACTTTCTCAATTTAAGTGCTTGCCAGCAAGGTCTGACAGGACAATCAAGAGGCAACCACAATGCAGGGCAAGAAAACCTCCCGGAGACTGAACTTTGCTGGAGTTCTTGGGTATTGAGCAGGCAAAAGCATTTCTCCCTATCCGTCCTGCTGTCTCCCTGCACACATCGGTCACTGAACCCACTGCTTGACCTCGCCCCTTATAGAGTCCTGTGAGCCTCTGGGCTGCATAAGCACACCACAGTGTTCAAGAATAGATGAATTGCTAATAAATGTGTGACTCGCATCTAGATCTGTAGAGACGTTGCAAGGCTGGGCAACTAATTGGTTGTAATTTGCCGTATTTGGCAATATGGCAAAGAGCTGGGACATAGACTGCTTTATCCGGACTGGAGCTCTGCCATCGCATCTAGTAGCACCATCACTGAGCAACACATGAGAGCGTCTGCACCAGCAATGCCTTCGCAGCCTTCACAGCAAGTTTTGGCAGTTGGCAGCCTCCTCCTCCTTCTTACTGGCAGGTGAACCAAGGCGGGCGGGAGGGCTGCAGGGTTTCCTCCAGACCCAGAGCGGAGATCGGGGCGATGGCCAAGCCGAGAGAACGCACCGTTAGCGGGAGCGGGAGCAAGCACAGGGACACAGAAAGGGTGTCCCTGAGGACACAGAGCTGCTGCCACCCGCGTCCGCTGAATTCATGGGGCCCCCTGGGAAAGTGTGTGTCCTCACGGGAAAAGCTGGACTCTGAACATGTATTTTTAGCCTGGTTCCTTAAGGAAATGAGAATTCTGTCCATGTGTCGCCATCAAGCTTGGAATCCATGGGGTATTTGGAAAAGAACTTGTTGGAACATTAGAAGTTCCATAAATACTTTGATCTTGAATTGTGAAAAACGGCCGCTAGAAAGAGCACAGAAACACAGGATAATGAGTGACATCCATCTGATTTAAGGAAAGAAAGGGAGAACTTAGCAGTTACTTGTTCTGTCTGAAAGCTCCTTATAAGCCTCAGCACATGGTATTTTTGTCACAAACTCGATGGGTAGAAAATTCCCAAAGGGAATGAGCTAGGTTAAATGAAGCAGCAACCATGGACTGTCAGAGACACATTGATCGAGAGACTGAAAATCTAGACTTTGTTCAATTCGCATAACAACTGGTGTACCGGTGTCATTCTCAACCTCCTTCTCTCTCTGACAAGTCTGTAAGAAGCTGGTGAGGCAACACACCAGCAAAGGAGGAAATCTGTCTTGCAGTGAAGCTGGAAATTTTGTTTTATGCTTTACCTACCAGCAGAGGTTGTGTGTGTGTCTGCACGTGCACACAGGTGTCTGCACTCATTTATAATGTACCCAGGCATGAGGAGGCACTGAGGGACGTAGTGGGGTTGTGTGCCTAGCGGGATCAAACATATACGGCCAACTCCATGTGCCTACCGTGGCTCCGAAGGCTTCCCCAGCGTGCTGCATTGCTTCTCTCACCCTTTCGCTGACTCTGCTTTTTCACCCCGCGTGCTCCTTACGACGGGTTTTATTTCTCCCCCTGTGTCTGAGACCCTGTGCGGGCACTAGCAGACGCTGCGCCAGCACCGAGCGCATCCAGGTGGCAGGGCCGGGCCCCGTGGTCCCACCTCGCACCCTCCCAGCAAAATCTCACCGGCTTCGTGCACTGCGCTTCTGAGGGCAGGAGCTGGCACTGGAGCCCTGCGCATGGGCTGCGCTGCAATCCAGCACCGGGTTCCTGACGTCAAAGGAGGGACGCGGGACCTACAGCATGTGGGGACGGGCTCGTGGGCCTGCGTGGCGTCAGCAGCAGCAGCAGCAGCAGCTGGTACACGTCACGGCCGAGCAGGCAGAGCCCGTGCGCTGTCGTGCCGAGAACACTCGCGAAGCCGTGGGGAGGCAAGGGGGAGTGCAGCTTGCTGGGGGCCAGCCCGGCCACTGCCGCAGCCGCAAGGCTCAGCCTTGACTCTTCACATGGCCCCCCGAGGGAGGACCGGGGGGCTGCGTCAGGGGGTTTGCTGCCCTGAGGAACTCGAGTTGCTGTTGTCAGCCCGCCCACAGCCCACCGTTTTGCAGAGAAAGCTGTCGGGTAGATTTCTCTTTCCTGGACCTCATCTGTAAAATATTCATTTTTTTCCTTCCTAGAACAGTCGCTTCTTTTCCACACAAGCAACAGTGAGCCTGCAGCAACCCAGGTGCATCTCGTGGTTAAAACTCAGCTCTCCCGCGGCTCCCTCGGATCCGGGTTTGGAGGCACAGGTCTTCCCTGGGTCGGCCGCGTGCTTTCCATAGCAGAAGCCGTGCCACGCTGCCCTTCACAGGCTAACCCCCCAGCGCTGCCGCAGCCTCCCCGCTCTTGCCCACACGCCACTGCCTTCAAGGAGCAGCTGGCTCCCTTCTCGCAGCCCCGCTTCTTCCTCCTGATAGAAACACCGAACAGCTGAGCCCCATGCCCATGCTCCGTCCCTGTGCAGCCACCTCGTACTTCACCCACCTTGGGGGCTTGCTGCCTTCAGTAACAACTGAACAGCCCTTTCTCCGTCCCGGTCTCTGTTTTGCCTGGTCCTCCTAGTCATGTCACTCTAAATGTGGCACTAATGTGCACATCCTTCACATGAAGCTCCAGTGATACAGAACTGATTTCCCACTTCCCTGGGTATTGACAAAAAGGAGAAGATCAAGGAATTTATGCAAGTAGAGATGAGGTTTTGACTGAAAATCCCCTCCCTTCCTTTCACAGCCTTCATTTGGTTCCAAACTGCCCCTGATGTTTTAGCAGGTACCTCTTTGATGGCTGGAAGCACCCAGTCCGCCCCTGATGTTTTAGCAGGTACCTCTTTGATGGCTGGAAGCACCCAGTCCTAGCAAGACCTGTAGGGTGTTGCTTTTTGTCACTGCTTTTTGTCACTGTGTTGCTAACCAACATTCAGCTCAGGCAGAACCACCATCTAGAAAAACATGCCACGCGGCAAGACGTTCTAAGGGCGTGCTTAAATTTGGCTCTCCTGTCTTGAAAAGAACAATTGCTAAATCGGGTAGAAAGAGCCAACACAAAGACAGAGCCAACACAAATATTCATATTTGATATCATAGCTGACAAGCTTCTCTTGCTTGATTTTTAAGGAGAAGTTTAATTTTAGTTTAATTAGTTGAAAACCCATTGACTGACAAAAATTAAATATTTCACTTTTCTTTTTGATTAACTCTTCTGCTTTCCCTCTACTAGGACAGATGAAGCCAATTTTGCCCATACGTCTCTTTATTTCTTGTTATATGTTTGGGGTAATTTTTAAGTCTCTGCCTTTGTAACAAGTCCCTTGACGTTTGGGCATTCCTTCGGGGACACCTGCAGCCTAACTCCATACGGGCATTCAAAACAGTGGAGAAAACATATGTCCAATTCATCATCATTGTGGACAAGAGGAAGAAAGTGAGAGGAGAATATGGTAAGATATGGTAAGAGTGTTGAGCGTGGCAGGTTCCCCGGGGCCCAAGGGGACTCCAGACTGGACGTCCCCAAGGGATGGGACCTGCCACGTGGGTGGTTTGGTCACATGAGTTTTCACTGCCCACATCTGGCTCCTGGGTGCTTCAGGTCTCCTAATTTAGACTTCTTGGCCCTCAGTGGCTACCCCAGGGCACAGCACTGGCATCCTGAGGGACAACGGAGCACTGGAAACCAGGAGGAGTGCACTGCACATCAGTATTTGTTGCTTTATTTACTGGGGAGCAGAGGCAGGAAATTATTTAAATATCTCTATAAATTTTCAGTTACGTCATAGATTTTTACGTATAAAGTAATTCCCAAAGGGATTAATGGGATTTAAGTACACAAAATTCCCAAAGCTCCGGCAGGAGTCCCTTCTGCAATGGACCTCCTCATAAATAGTCAGGTGAAGATACCGTTTGTATTTATAATACTATACAGTGTTTCCATCCAGAAGACATCTGCTCATTACTATTAACATTTTAAAGGGAGCACTTCTAGCACCCACGCATGTGAGGCCACCCACCTTCCAGGGACGCTCCTTGGCCTTCCTTGTTTCTATCAGGGCTGGGGGCGGTGAGAGGCGTCCAGCCCCACTCCTGACATAAGCAGACACATCCACTTAAAACACACAACATGTTGGGGTTTTTTATTACTTGTTTAATCAGTTTACATTCCACAATGGACAGCTTATTTATTTTTTATTTTTTTTTCATGAACAAGTCGTTTAGTTAGTTACCAGACGAGATTTTAATTGATGGATATACAGTATTCTGTGCCAATTTGTATAAAAACAGAAAAATAAATAAATAAATAAAAGGAAATAAAAGGAAAATGGAAAGATGTAGCCATTTCGTTTTGGCAAAGTCCTGTGATGCTATTTGTAGTTTTTGTCTATTAGAAGTTAGAGGGATTTGTCAACTTCCCATATTAGTTCCCTGATCTCAACCCTGCCACTAAAATTATCCTTCAGGGCTATGGTCCTGCAAACACCACTGCATGTACCTAATAAACACATGCACGTCTGCAGATTAGCACCTTGAATTACTAGAAGAGTAAATTTGGGTTTCTTTTATGTTGAAACAACTTCTGCTCATCTCTTCTGCAATAACTTACAGGAAGAAATGGCAAGTGCAATACATATGATAAATTGTAGCATTTCTTGTGAAATTAGCCAACACAGTCACATCTCCCCACGACAACCCAACGCACGGATCATTATTGTCGTTTTATTGTTAGCACCAATGGCCACAGGCTTCTTGCCATTGCAAGAAGCCACAAGTAGAACCTCACAGTAGCTGCCGCCTCTGATTCCTTCTGACCACTGAACATTACTGCATGAAACTCATGAAATTTTGCCGATTGGCTAAAGAATATTCCACTTGGTTGAGCTACTTCATACCAACCAGGACTGCGTCCGTAATTCAAATGTCTTTGACAATGCTAAAAATGAAATCAGAGATGGAACCTTTTTTTGATTTCAAATATACTAAAGTTTAATATTTTTTGATGTAGTTCTCAGTCTAGGAAAGCATTTAGGCATGTGCCTATCTTTAAGCATCATTAATGGGACATTCATGCTGGAAATTAGGCAAGTGCTTGTGTGCTTTGAGGGATCAAAGCTTGCTAGCAGTGCCCTGGTAACGTCGGGGTCTCCTGGCTGTCCTAAACCTGGCTTCACAAGCATTGCAGCTTTGGACAAGCCAGCTACAGCCCCCATTTCCAAAACAGAAGACTCCACTTGCAGCTAGCAGAACGTTTGAGGGGCAACGGTGACATTTTAGGCATCAGACCACTAAACATCAGGTCTTTTCCCAGGTTTTCAGTTTCCCTTCTTTAAAATGGCCGTAATACTTACCCGCCTCGGACAGGTCAAATGTGACCCTTATTTGTAAAATACAAGTGTTACAAACATGAGACAGGAGCCAGACTCGGAGGAGGCCGGATCGGCCACCCGGTTCATGGGCAGTATGGAGGGGGGTTGCAAGGTTAGGTGATGCTCTGATTTTCAGCTCTGGGGTGGCCCTGCACGCTGTGCCTCAACCCCTGCCCATGGCCTGGGATGGCACGTGGTGCCCAAGTGTCCCCGCAGTCCCATAAAGGGGCTGGTCCCTGCGGTAGGGTCAGAGCAATGTCACAGCAGTGACTGGAGCTTTCATGAGAAGATGAGAAGCCTGCTGGGAGGGCAAGTGGAAAAAACACCCGAGCAGAAAGAGATGTCGAAACTGTTACGAAGCCAGCCCCTGTCTGTGGTGACTGTGGGGCTAACGGGGCAATGGGAAGGACAGTGCACGACTAGGCGCATGGGACTGTCATAAAGAGTGGCAGGCTGAGACGTATTGGGGGACACTTTCCCTTTAGAGCCTTCCTCCCAAGCAATGCTGCGTATTGGCTTCACCACTTTTTGAAAGGACCTTTCCTTTGACAGTAAAGCTCTGAGAAACAGGCAAAACCCTCATGGGAACTGTGAACCGTACGGCTAAAGGACAACCTTCACGAGTCTCCCACCCTAGGACCTTCCCTGTTTCTGTTAGGGAAGGAAGAAGGGAGGACAATGATGACATATGAGGAAAACTCTCAAAAGTCTTATGGAAAATGGTCCTGCATCCTTAGACTTGATTTATTCTCAAGCCCTTCCTTACTTAGGTTACTCATAAAGCCTTAATGTCAAAGGCATCTTGAGTATCAAAGCAGTCACACATGCAAGCGTCATTATTGAAAAGCATCTAAAAGAAATGTCTCTATATTGTCACACAGAAGAGGAAAAGAGAAAGAGATTCAGATGTGACTGCTCAAAAAAGAGAAAAAGAGAACAGAAGAGGAATATCAGGATGAAACAGTATTATTTGAACAAAGAAGCACTGCACTAAAAATATTTGTCTCTGCAACTCGGTTTTATCTATCTGCCACTTTCTAGCAGAAGTGTTTCCCCAAGTAAAGGAACACAATATTGATTCTTTACTTTATAGGTCCTGCAGGTCATCTGAAGTCACTCTTGACATAACCCTAACAGTATTTAAAAAAATAAAATAGTTCTGAGAATCGTCAAGTTACTGACTTAACTTTTTAGCTGTGGAAACAAACAGTAGTGACCAGATGGTGCCACAATGACTGAAGCTCACTTCAGAAATCAGTTCAACTGTTTCACTTCTCTGACTGCTTTATTCACATATCATATGGGAACATACAAGAGCTTCAAAGTTATCATGCTGGATTAATTTGCTGCTACTTCTAGACCAACACGGTATCAACATGCAGTTCCAGATTCTGGCTCTCAGTGAGTGTTAGCATGAGAAAGGAGACCTGTCATCAGCATTGTCAGTCATTTCCTAAATAATATGATTGTATCCATTCTCTTGTGGAGTTCAGGGTTCAGTTTTTCTGAGGACAACTATAATCTTAACAATATGGGATGAAATTGCCATCTCTTTAATCTTCATGTAAACTGTAAAGTATGTATTAAGAATGATAATAATAATAATAATAATAATGATAATAAAACAAATATGCAGCTACTCAATCCACACCCCAGAGGGGAATTTTTCAGTTCTTACTGCCAGGTAGATGACTTTTTCTCAGGCTAGTTTGTGACTGGAGCAAGAAAGTGACCTTCAAATAGGTTATCTATTCAAACTATCAGCACATAAATTCGCTCTGGACTGCTTCAGCAGGACCCCAGGACGGGCAGCAAAGTGTGGAGAGTTCAGATGGAGCAGACTCAGACCGAGACATCTGTGGGTGGGGGTAACCCATCTCAAGCAACCCATCTCAAATGCGTTTTCTAGGCATCAGGGCAAGCCCTATCCCTCCCAGCCACATTGCCACCATCAACATCCACTGTTGCTCCAAAACTCTTCCACGGTTGGCACTTGCTTGTGGCATGCCAGGCCAGACAGTGAGTCTTAAGCACAGTGCAGCAGCTGATGCCCGTATCGATGTTCTCCTGTGCTTGGTCCCTGAATCATCCTGCCAGGCTTTAAGATCTTCACCATGTCATCCGAGATGGGTGAGAGGTCCCTCTATGGAGGGAGAGGAAGCTCCGGAAGATGCCTTAGCTCTCACATTAACCAATTTGCCATCTAGAAATGAGTGTCTTCATTAGCTACGCAAGAAACCAAGGGAGATGATCCCATTAGCACAGACAGCTCAGTTAAGCACCTGGGGTTAATGGGCATGAACACAGGCCAGAAAATGAAGTACTCTTGTGTACTTCGACTTCATCCACACAAACACGTCACAAACACATGCCTAGGGCAGAAGAGGCACATCCACACAGAGAGCTTCCTAATAAGGAATTCTTAAGGAATTCGGGGAGCTGATGTAGGGTGGAAATTCTGTCATGGCTTTTTCAGTATCTGTCTCCTCCTTAGAAAAGCCCTTAAGACCCAGTCCTGTGACTGGATATGTGTGTGTGGATATGTGCGCCGCTGACTCTTGTGTGGTACCCCTCCCTGGCTGGTACAATGGCAGAATTGTGATTTTCCTGGGAAATATTTGTCTTTATTTTGCTTTGATTTAAATCTGAGATTTATGTGAAAAAGAAACAGTTCTTTGCCTGAAATTCTGTACATCAATACCAGGCTATTTCAGGCAATCATGAATTTATGGACATTTGTCATAAATTTATACATCTATATACACATATATACATATTTACATGTATATGTCTATCTGTCTATGGACTAGATTTATCACTGCATTATTCCAGTTACATACAATTATAATGGTGGCTTTTTACACACAGATTGGCATGAAGTTGGAGTGACTTTGCAGTGATTCTGCTCCAGTGTCTGTGGCAAAGATCTTTAAGTGGGCTAGCCCATGATTACAGCCCCCTTCCCAAACTCCTCTCATCACATATACACATAAATAGGGGCAAATCTCACAGCTATTAACGAAGCAAATTTCCCATTGATTCTTATCAGTTGCAATCAAAGGGTTTTTTACTTGAGAAAGAACTGAAAGTTCAAGTCCATTACAGCTTTGAAAGTTGTAAAGTCTGCCATAACAGGCCTCAAAATATTTTAAAATAATTTAAGTTACTGCAGAAAAATATCTTCTAATGTCCCAAAGCTGCTATTTTGTATAAGTATGCTTTTTTTTAATTTTTTTTTTTGTAAAAGATCAAACGACTAATACATAAATATAAACACTTAAGTGATGGAGATCGCTGAGTAAAAATAGTAAGAGTTTAAAATAGATGTCTGTGATTATTGTTGGTGCCCAGGAGTTATAAATAATTCAATACACTCATGCTGAATAGTCTAAGACTGCACTTTTATTTTGTTGTTCTGATTACTTGAACTTTTTTCTTACGATCTCTGTTGTTAATGAAAAACTCTTCATAAAAATGCAGCCTTCTGCTCTACAGTCAGATGAAAACTACTTGCGAGATAAAATGTCACCAAAGCTGAAGCAAATTAGGACCAAACATGTTTCTTTAAAAATCTGGTAGGCACCAAAGGCATTTAGTGTTTTATTCCTGTTCTGTGTCTAAGTGGGAATTAGATGCTTAGGCCTTTTTTCGTGCACCTGTCCCAGGAGACCGCCTCTAACCTGGCTCGTGCTTTTCAGAATCTAAATCGCATTGAAACTAGGGGGGAAAGCAGCTTTTTGAAGGCTTTGCTCTTTTATCTGATCTAGTGCAGAATGGCTATTGCTGCTTGGGCATTTCTGCGCAGCTGGCAAGGTAACAAGGCCACTTTCAAGGCAGCCCTTTGACAGGGAGCCTCCCGAGCCCTGTCACCGCCAGCACGGCTCCTTGCCACTGGGGCTGGAGTGCTGGAGCTGAGATGGGCATTTTTCCCTCTTGTGATTAATGGAAAACCCGGCCATCTGTGTCAGCCTTTCAGTCCTGCAGAAAACACCCCATAACGGCTGGTTGGAAGCGGCTCCGCGCGCGTTTGCGAACACCGAGATGCCCCTTGTGGCGGGCTCCCTGTCAGCAGTACAGGCTCGGCAAGGGACTCTCGTTTTCATCACACAAGCAGTTAGTACCAGGATCGGTGGCACTAGGAGGCTCATGGACTCATGGACTCATGGACGTAACTGTGTTTTTAGAGGTAGAATTGACAGCTCAGGCCCGGTTGGACACAGAAGCGGGTATGCAGAAACGCTGCATTTGAGAGCACTGAGGGTCTGCTCTGGAGCGTCTTGCTGCGGTGGCTCGAGGTGTTGCTGCCCTGAGCTGTTCAGCCCCTCTCTTTCTGCTGGCTGATCTGCCCGAAGGCAGAATAAGTGGAAAGAAACACATATCTGCATCTCACCTGCTTCCTTTCCCTGCATCTCTGAACTTATGAGGAATAAGTCCAATACTGGCAAACCTTCCATAAATGTCCAAATAGCTTTTAGTGGGGAATACCCAATTGAACCAATCCCTTTGGCACTCGGCGCACATCAGCCTAGCGTGGACACAGATGGCATCTGGATCGCATCGCAACTCCTGAGTTAAGCGTAAAAGAAGAGAAAACAAACACTTATGCTGCATCCTGCCACGCAGTTTCTCTCTTTAAAATACATATACTTACAGGATGTTAGCACCCACCCCACATGGGAGGGTCGTGTGTTTAAGGAAGAAGGGGAGTGAGGGCATTGATATAGGTAAGTCCTGCACCTGAAAACATCTGAAGCTGTTCTCTGCCATTCTCCAGGAATGTTCATCAGCAATGGAAAAGCATAGGAATCCCATCCTAGAAGAGACTGACAACACAAGATGCTGATGCTGTGGGCAACATTGCATCGTCCTCACATATCGCTTCCAAGGTCCATCAGTGCTGACTTACAGCAATAGTGCTGTGTTTGTTTGTTTTGTTTTTTCTTTTTGTTTGTTTTTTCCCAGTTCCCCACCTTCCCCTGGAGATAACCCATCTCTGTCTCAGCTATTTTGATGACAAGTCTTTTCTGAGCAAGGAAGGACAATTGATCTGTGCTTCTGAAGTGCTTTACTAAAGGTGACCAGCATTTCATTTCCCTCTTGTGGCTTATATGAATGCAGTTGTCCAGGCTCTTTCTCCGAGTTAAATCCTAAAGACGTGCAAGGCATATTGCAATTAAAATGGCAGCATCATAGCAGGCTCCACTTTTCCCACTGATGTCAACAGGAAGCTTGTCAATGCCCATTGGCACCAGGAGTAGGTTGCATTTTTATAAAGTGTTGCAATCTTTAGCTATGGCTCTGAAGAAGGCTGGCAGAAGGTAGGGTATTAGTGAGTGTTGGACCATAGATCAGAGAAAAGAAAAGTTAAACTGACATCTGATGACTGTCGCTTTCTAGAGCTAAATATTTGATGTCCCGAGTGCATGGGCACGCATTTCATTTTCAGTTCTGACCAAGACAGGACGAAAATATTTCAAGAGGTGTTTCCTGATCCAAAACTCATTGGAGCCAAGTTTAAGCTGTCTGTGGACTTCAACAGAATTTGGATCAGGTAGATTATCTTCCTGGCTATTACTGAAAACTGCAGGACTGGGAGTTGTGAGCTAAGTCCTACTTTTACGAGATTTCCAGCTCAGACTGGCAGAATCCAAAGCTTGGAGAAGGCCTGGAGTTGGCAATCAAACTCTAGGTTTGTTTGAAACTCAGCTCCCAACCTTGGAGATTTTTCCATCACTAATCTTCACACGCCATTTGGGCTTCATGCACTATTTCAGCTCTTCGTTTCTCGCTCCTGCCTGGCAATCGTTCACAGCTGTCTTGGTTTTTCACCTTGATTCTTCTCTAACTGGCTGGCTGAGTACCCTTTGGCATGAAAACAGTATGGGCCATGAAAGAGTGTGAAATCTGGGGACAAGGAAATCTAGTATTGGTAGACAAGGCTGATTTGTGTGAATGTGCACTCCTATAGCCCTTGTAGGCCTATGTAGAGACAAACAGAAGAAAGAGCTCAAATAATGTATATCTTTATTTAAGCTATACTTGGTAACATGTTATTTCCTTTCCACTTCTCTCCTGGCAGCTAGCTTGGCACTCAAGAATTAAGGACAGATTACAGTTATTTTCCTCTGAGCTCTGTCTGTCAGTGGGGCTCCAGGGATGAGCCAGTTTCAGAGGTGCTGCATGGTGAGTAAATGGACAGCCAGGGAGGCTCTGTCTCCCAGTAATGCCTGGGACATGGAAGACACCCCCCGCATACCAATCCTCTCCCCCACTAATGTTGTCTTACCCGTCATCCAATGAACCACACAGCTAACATGCCATGGCTAAAAGTGCTCCCAAATGTCTCGTGCCTACACGGATCTCATGATTCTTTTCTGGAAGGATGAGGGTCCTCTGCCTAGATGACTGGGAGTATCTTCTTGTTTTCATTTGCTACTACTGTTGGAATAACTTTTTAAAAAAAGAAAAAAGCAGAGAGAGTATTTTTTCAAAAGCAAAATTTTGAAGAAACCGCTCTGGTCACTGGTGGTTTGTGACCCACTTGTGAATGTCCCTGGGGAATGAAGAAAACCACCCCTAGAAATACAACTGGAGGGACTGTACTGTTTAGATCAGGGTAGATCGGTTGCGTGTTTGCAGAGAGGGAGGAGGGAGAGAAGGGAGGAGGGAGAGATGGTATATACAGGTGGCCAGAATGAGTCAGGAGTTTTAACACACGAACAGCTTTATCTCGAAGAAAGTGGCATATACAGTACATCAGATACAGAGCACACGGATTCCTGCCACGTCGCCCCCTCACAGACACAACGTCCCCGGCGGGGATGGACAGCGGAACCCCCCTTTGCAGCTCACTCACTGTAGTCACAGGACAACTTCACTAGACAGTAACCGCAGATGCACTATAAATAAGACTGCAGCCTGCGCCCTGCGGCGCGCGGAGCCGCTGCGGCCGCTCCCCCGGCCCCGGCGCCTCGTGAGCTCTGCGTGCGCCCCAAGGGCGCGACGCGCAAGGCCACGTGTGGGAGGGAGCTGGGCAAACGGGGAGCCCCGGTGCGGTGAGCCCCTCCGGAGCCCGGGGACACGTCAGGCTCGGACCAGAGCGCTGCGTCGTCGGTGCAGACAAGGTGGGGAGAGAAGAACGGGACGCCGACTCTGCAGGAAGCTGGACGTCACCCAGCAAAGCACATTCTTGACTTTAAGCATATGAATAGTCTACTGAGGTTCACGGGATTAGTCACATGCTCGAAGTAAAGCACACGCTTAGACACTTCACCAGATCAGATCTGAGGGACAGGGCCGAGCCCCTTGATGCTGGGATCACAGCTAACAAATTTCTAACTACGGCTCAGACTAGAAACCAGACACTATTTAAAAAGCTTGAATCTGTATTTAGAAACATATTTCAAAGCCTTCCAAAACTGCAGAAATGCAAGATTAGATGGGATTCGACCTTGGCTCAGGATAGACTGAGACATGAGGCACGGCAAACTCGGATCTGGATGCATTTTGCATCCACCCTGTTGAAAAGGTCAGTCTGAGACACCACAAAGCAGAGCGGGGTCAAAGGCCAGCTTGCCAACAGTGCGGTGCTCTCCAGCTCCTTAGGGGTCTTTGAGCGGAATAGCGGGAATTCGGAATATTCCTGCTGTGGGTTGTGTATACTTCAGCAAGAGAACTGGTGTTGGGACAAAGAGTTCCTTTGGGGAGCCAGTTTGACATTAAGCCTATACAATCATCTGCTACTTCAAAGGCTTCTCCCCCTCGCTTCAGACCTACTCATGCTCTCGCTCCTAGGGCAGGCCCCGGAAAACTTATACGAGAGCAAACAGAAAGTCATGGCACTGGGCTAAAGATGCAGAGTTAACACTGCTCTACTGCAAAGAAAAATAACGTAATCCCCTTCCGCCACCATCACACACACACAGACACAAGCTCATAGGCAACATCTTCAGAGAAGACTTCACCGAGGCCGAACTGTTTTCTTACCAGCTGCAGAAAGAAAAGACTTGATAGTCCACGGAGCAGCAAAATGCTTTCCATTCAAATATTACTGCCGTGCCTATTCCAAAACCGCATCAGCCAAAGAATCCAGCCCATGAGTTGCCATAGATCGCGCGTGACCAGCTCTCATGCTGCTTTCCATGCCACCAGACCTGATGGTGGGCTCCGGGCAGGTACCGCGGTGCCCTTCAGCTCACCCAGGTCTCTCCAGATATAAGTGTTCACGTGAAACATCTTTCCTATCACACTCAAAACTACAGAAGAAGAAAGCATCTATTCAAAGATGTTTCAATGGAACAAATGCCATTTTTCTAAAGAGTTAATATCTTCAGGAGAATTTTTTTTTTTCACAACTTTTTGATACTTTGACAAATGTTACTTTTTTGAAAGAGTTTTTAATTATTAGTTCGCTGCACTCACTTTTTATTTTGCTTTCCAAGAGCTGTTCTTATTTTAATTTCTTTCTTCTGACCAATGGCAACTCATTCACCTCCATCCCTGGTAGGCACTTGCACAATCAGACAGTTTCAAAGCTTTTCAAAAAGACAATATTTGAAACCATTGCCCCCACGCATCCCAAAAAAAAGAGCGCGGGAGAGAAACCAACACACTTCAAAAGGAAGAATCTTTGCAAGGCTGCAATTTTCAACATGAATGAATAAATATTTTCTCCAGTAACAGCTAATGGAGAATGAAATTACAAAACTTCAGTTGCCAGGGGTGGCATTTCAGGGGCTACACACTGACTTGGCAGCTGGCATTGGCATGGTTGGGGCATTTGTAAACCAACCAAAGGAAAAGCCAAGCAGTTGAGCTAAATTAAGAGAAAACCAAATTACGGTAATCTGAAATGTCCTCCCAAATTTTTATTTCTTCGGGCACGATTGCTAAAGCAACATCGTCACAGCATCACACGAGGTGTAACGGGGAGGGGAAGCAGAGCGGGACAGTGGAGAGGCTGGCGATGCAGCTGTATTGCATACCAACTATTTGCTGGTAGTTGTGGGGTTCGATCTTTTTGTAGTTGTGGTTGTTGTTTTTAAACAGGGCAAAATACTGTTCCTTATCAACTGTGTAAGTGGCAGTATCTGGAGAGTAATGCTTTCATTTTGTGCAGCAGACACCGCTTTGATGGTTTGCCTCCTCTCCCAGTTAGTTTTGTGTAGATGCAGCAGACGATTGCTGGGACTATCCCTGAATTAACAGCACATTGGGCTGGGCTTGGGGGGCTTTTTCCCCTTTTTTCCCTGTTTTTCCTTAGCCTTCCCCAGCTAGGCCTGTCAGTGGAACCATTGATGCTGCACATGGCAGTTCAGTAGGTGCCTCTTCAGACCCGCTTTGGTTGCACCCACGGCACTTTCTCCCCATCTTGCCCTGCACCACAGTTCCTCCGCAAGGAACCGCTGCCCTGACAGGTGAAATGCTTTGCTTATCCCAATGCCTTGCACCCCCTACAGAGACGTAGCTGTTCTGGGACCTGAACAACGGGAAGAGCAGAGTTAAAAGAAAAGGGGACAACGGGAAGAGGAGCAGCGGGAAGAAGAGAAAGACAAAAACCGAAAGAGCCTCATTGGCAGAGTCGCAACTATATCGTACAACACTCAAACTCATGGGAAAAGCATCTCCATTCTCTGCACCTGAGCCTTTCTTTTCCACGTGTAGAGACAGTTTTCCCAGATGGAGAGTGGAGATGTCCGATGAACTGGGGCAGTTTCCAAAGACAAGATGTAGGAAGGTCTTATTTGGCATACATGCACACAACATGGGACGTCTCTTACTTCTCCCTTGCATCGAATAGCTCCCCTTCGGTCCTTGGCAATGGCTTTTGCCCAGTTGTTTTAAATATCCAAAACAGAAACTCAGTCAAATCCCACTCCAATAAATACCCACGAAGAACAACTGCCAGGGCTCCCCCCACCTCCCTGGTCAGTCTTCCCTTGGATCCACCTTCCTGAACTCTCAGATGCTCCATGAATATAAAAAATATTTCAGCAATCCACCAAGGCAGACATGCTGTCTCAGAACTGACAGTTTTCCTCACGCTTCTGCAGTTGTGGTGCTTCAGTCTTGGGCCACAAAGACTGCATGGATGGTTTAGTGGACAATCACATTGCAAGGTTTACAATTTTTCTTTTCCATAAAAAAAAAGAAGAAATGAAGAGGGAAGGAAGAGCTATACACACATGTATCACAGCATTTTCAGCAGGCCTTCCACTGCGTGTACAATAGCAGTTCAGCCTCAGTTGTAAGCCTGGATGTAAGGCAGCTGGAAGATTAAAACCACATTGTTGGAGAGTCCGCGGAACTGTCCCCATGGGTTTGCTTTTGTTGTTTTCTTTTTCACTCCATTAGATCCTTTTCTTATTTTCATTTGTTTGCCACTTCTAAAGTTTGGCAGGTAAAGAGAAAATGCTTTTTTCTTTATCTCCACGTGTTCTGTCCATTTAAGCAGGGAAATAAATAAATAAATAAATAAATAAATAAACCCAGCAACAGGTCAGGCTTTTCTCATTTTGTTTTACGAAAAAAAGATCAAGGAAGTGGGTGGCTTTCCAATAATGGCCTTGAGGAGGTACATTCTAGAGGTGGCTCAAATGCTCGCTTTATTTCTTTGCTTGTTCTTTGCGCTTTCCTTTCTGGCAGCAATGGGCTGGCTTTCTGTGCCCCACACCCCCCGCCCCCCTTGCACATCCTGTACAGATCCTGGTTCCAGATCCCCACACGGACCCCCTTTTCCCCTTCCCAAGTGGCCGTAGAGAGGTGCAATGGCATGTTTGTTTGACCTTTACGTTATGATGCTGAAGTTATGAGCTGGATGGAAGAGCCATGTGAGAGAAAAGTTTTCCCATCTCTGTGAGAAAGAACGAAGCGACACAGAGTCCGGTGGAGATGTGAGTGCCACATGGACTCAGCTCTACCTTGGCACTGGCATTAATTTGAGATTATATATATATATATAATTATATATACATATATATGCATGTATAGGTATACATAGACATATATATATATATATATGCATTTGTTTGCTATTCGTTTTAGCACACTGTCCCATTCTCAGGTCTAGATTTGGGGCAGTTGGTCCTGGGGACAGGCTGGACAGAAGGGGCCAGAGTGCAGAAGAAGCCAGAGATAAGAGTGAGGCCGAGGCCCCCCCACGCACAGAACATGGACCAGCCATAGCCATGGCTGATGTCGTCGGGAAGTCCGTACAGGTAGCGGGGGTAGCGGGAGAGCTCGAAGTTGATTCCAGCCACGCATGTGCACAGTGAGATGATGCAGAAGGTTCCTGGAGAAGAACGGGAACAGGGGGAAGGAAGGAAGGAAGAGAAAAAGAAAGACAGGTTAGAAAGGCAGAAAAATCGCTCTCCGGGTCGTGTGAAAAAGAGTCAGCCCAATCGTTAAGGAAATACCTAAAGGAAGATGGTCATATAGAACATGGCTCGCTCTATCAACTGCCCAGAGGAAGAACTGAGTGCCACCTGAACATGAATAGAGTTGGGTGGTGAAACCAAAACAGGAACGCTTGTCATTATGAGCCCTTCCTTGGTAGCTTCATGAAACCATTGGTTTTGCTGGAACTTCGTTTTAGTTCCACAAACCTGGAAGCAAATGCAATGCTTCAGCCCTCCTTGGCAAAAAACAAACAAAGAGACAAACAAACACTTGCATTTCCATTTCATCCTAGTTTTTCAATAATGCATTGTATAGATGGAAATATTACAAAATATTTGACATATTCTGGCTTTGTTGAAACGTGCATTTCAAATGCCTTGGAGAATTGTTTTTCTAGACTTTTCTACATCAAAATCAAAAACCTTTCAAAATATCTCTCCTTTTTAAATGCTAATGTCAAAATCTTATATCCTTCACAAGACTTAGACTCTACCTTTTGCATAATTCTATTCCAAACCTGTGTGCTCTCTTCACTCTAGTGAAAATCTCCAAAATATTCTGTTTCCTGTTTCTGCAGAAATACTCCATTTCTTTCTGAGGACACAGTGAAAAAGGGCTTCATAATTCTGCCCAGTGGCATTAGGGAAAGTCACAAGAATCAGATAAGGCTGAATTAATCTAATTTTCATCTCTGATGCCCAAGTCCATCATTAAGTTAAACTTGGAACTTCTCAAGTTTCACAGCTGCCACGTATATACTGAATAATAGACAGTTACAGACTCTACATGTCTGTTCCAAGAAATAAAAGTGATCCAGAAATGTGTGGTCTTCCCACTAAACCCACCACCACTTGTTTTGCAGGTCTATCATAAAAATTCAGCATAGCCATGCAAATCCCTGTCACAGACATGTTGTGAGACCAGCATCAAGTTATTCTGTTATCTCCTCTGACCACAGTCTTCCTTGTCTATTTGTACTGTCATTTCTCTTCCTATGTGTCTGTAGAGTACTGCCTGCAGGTATTCTCTGTTGTAAAAGAACATGAGGCTGCTGAATGCCTCCCCTAATGCTGTATGCCCCTCTAACTGCTCTATACAGTTCCACGTGGCCCAGGCCTTCCCTAATTACTCATATTAGGATATTGTGTAAGGATACCAGTCAGTACCAGAGAGTTATTGCAGTAGGTCCTCTAACTATATCAATGAAGACTGTCCAGACCAGCAGCCAATTAATCTATAATAAACGAGCTGGACTTTTGAAACTGCCTTGTGAGATCCTGGGCTCTGGATCTGTCTTCAGAAAAGTCCTTCACCATTTCAAAGCACAGAGTGGGAGGAATGCAGGGCCTCTATCCCTCAGTCCTGTCCTCAGAAATCAGGCTGTTTGACTAGAAATCACTCTTCCCCTTCTATGTTTTACTCTCTTGCTTCAGTTATCCAGGAACTTGATGCTGCCTTGTAAGAACATAATTATGTCTCTGTGGCCTGTCAGCAAGTCTAGCACATCGTGAGGTTGGGAGGAAAGGATCCGTCAGAGTCACTGTGCTCTAAACCAAGTCTTGTGGCTTGCTTCAAAGGGCTGTAGTTAGAAAAATGATGCTAAAGGCCTTTTTTTTCTAGTGTGAACATAATAATTTCAGCTCTTGGAGAAACAAAATTGTTAGGAAAGCTGGGTGAGAAAATCTGCAGCTGGACAGATGCTGTATTTGCTAAGTAAAAAAAAATAATAATAACTTGAGATATTGTCCTTGCTTTTCCACGCTTTGTCTTGACCATTTGGATTCTAAATGCTTCAGTGTGAGGGGTGTTGCCCACTCTCGCTGTTTGCTCAGGGCCAGAATCCCCTGGCAACCCACCTTCCTGGGATATTTCTGCCCCTAAGAAGTTAACATTACTGAAGACTGAAAAATCACAGCAGAGGCTGAAATGAACCATGAGCATGAAACTTCTTCGAAAGAGGCTTCTCCTATCTTGTCACTCAGCTGAGAGAGTGTACCAATCTCAGGATAAGTCCTGAGAGCTATGCAGAACACTAGAGCATAGATAGGGTTAGGGTTAGGGTTTAGTTTTAGGGTGACAATGAGGGTTAGGATTAGCGTTAGACATTTAGGGTTAGGCTTTGGGGTTGGGAAGGGTTAGACATTTAGGACTGGAGTTGGGATTAGGGTTTAGAGTTAGAGTTAGGGTGAGGGTTAGCGTTAGCGCTACAATTACACATTTAAGGTTAAGGTTAGGGCTAGGGTTGCCCAATGACATAGCCTGCACTATGGACATGGTACAATCTTGAGATTACTCTTCTCCAGAAAAAGGACTGAACCACCACATTTTTTTCCAGGTTCTTACAACCAGTGACGTTCTCATTACACATGTACTGGTGGATAGATACATGGGCAGCATGAAACTTCTCTGCTTGCCAGAAGTGCATTCCCTACCCCTTTCCTGACCAGCCAACTGGACCTGATCTCTGATGATCTGAGGCTTGATGGGATGGGCACACATGATGGGATGCAATAAGAGCTCACTGGGGATGTGCTGGTATGCAAGCTGGAAGGAAGAGATATAGGTCATCTCTTCCAGCACTGGGAGAGAGCGGAACACGCCGAGTTCCTTGTGACCAGTTTGTGTGTTGACATCCTAAGTGGAACAGTATTGAATGAATGAGACAGAGCAACAGTAGTGTTTTTGACAAAAGAAGTTCACGTATTGCTGCAAAACGCTTCAGTCAGTTGATGGATAAAACTCCATGTAAAGCCCTGCTGGCACCACAGAAGCCACGGTTTGATGTACAGTCACACCTCTGCCCTGACCTCCCCATCAGCCAGTAGCCTTTTCTCTCCACCAAATCTAGAAGATGCCTGCCCCGCTAAAGGATTGATGACCAACAGCAATAAGCTCAGAGCACTGGAGCTACTAAATATCAAACAGTTATCTTATGCTTTCCTTTGTTATATAAGAAGAAAATTAAACGTTACACTGAACATACCTTCCATTTAGATCAGAAAGTTGTTAGGGCAGAGATGATCTTTTTAATCTTTTTAATCTTTTTTTCTGCTCCATGTAATGTCTATAACATGGTCATCTTTTAACCTCAGTCCTTTAGTTGCCCCAGCGCTACAAATGACAAAGCTACATCCCCTTGAATAAGACTACACAGAGGATGCTCAGGTTAGTAGGAGCTAGGGAGAAGAGCCTCTGATGAGCTGAGCTTACACCTCCTGGGTCCCCGTGGATGTCCCCTGCTTTGGGGGCCAGACAGGGCAGAGGCCACTGCCGTGGGGTCTGGCCCTGCCCTTCATCCAGAGCACAGGACACCGTGCTGGGCTGCACACAGGGGCAGGGATAAGATTATGGCAATGCAGCATGGGTTAAGAGAAAGAGCCCTTTGCAATAGCTGTTTTTATGCATGAGAGTATCAAGCTGAGACAGTGGGCCTCTGCTGCTAGGATTTTCTTGTTTTTCAGCAATGAATCCTTTCCTTTCTGGTCATCCTGGCTATAAAGCCTCTGCTTGCGGCGTGTCCGATGTAGAGCTGGGGTGTTTGCAAGCGAATTTGCTGTGCTGAACTGATTTCCACACGGGCAGACCCAGACCGTCCACAAGGAATATCTTCTCCACAGGGTTTTGCAAGGCAAGAAGGGCTGTTTTCTTAGATGCAGTGCAAGCAAGGGTCTGCCTTCGTCCACACCAGGAAGCTCCATGCCAGGGAGCACTCTTTGGGTCTTATTCACATCCCTGCGGGGTCAGGATCCCCAGCCCAGCGAGCAGGAACTGGGCTCGAAGCCCCTTGTGGTGCTGGTAGGCGAACAGATCCCTCCATTAGGAATGTCGTGCATCCCAACAGCCCTGTCCTTTGTGCCAGCAGAAATGGTAGATTGTGCAATCGTGTTCAGCCTTCAAGTGGGAAGGTGCCGTGTCCTCCACCACCAGCAAAGATGATTGTGGCTACCTGCTTTTCTGGGCATGGAAATGTTCAAGGTCATCCCTGTGGTCAGGGTTGCATCATGCCTGGAGAGGCAAGAACGTCTTAACTTGTAGGAATCTCCCCAACTACTCCTTTAGGGGGAGAACAGAAAGAAGTAGCACTGTCCAGCCCTCTGTACCTCAAAGAGATGCCCACAACTTGAAGTCAAAAAACAGAAATCAAAACGTTCCTTGTATTAGCCTCCCTTTGAGAGCCTCTGAGACTCGGTGGCAACACAAGTCGCTTTTCTTGTTTTTCATTCAAAAACCTTCTTTCGTGTCTCATTGAACAACACGGATTCTCTCCCTTCCCCCAATGACAGGCAGAAATGACTCATGAGTGAACTGTGCTGTCAGATGTGCAAAGTAAACAAACCCAAGAAAACAGATTCCTTTCCCTTTTATTATTTATTTATTTTTTAGAGAGAGGGAAATGTCAAGCATTGCTTATAAACACTAGTAGATCACAAGAGAAACACGGAGGCATGGATTTTAAGATGTCCTCCGAAACCAAGCAGTTCTCAGATAAATGAAAGTGTTTCTAGCGACTGCCACTGACGGCAATTTGTGGCTACTAATTTCTTTGGAAGCAATGCTAATTACTTAATTATCATCATTTTCTTTTTATTATACGGTTGTAGAAAAAAAACATACTATGAGTGAAGCAACATTATTCTCAGTTGCTCTCTGCCCCAGCAGCTTTTATTGTTTTCAAGGTACATCAAACAAACAAATAAAATGAGGGCTGATCCTAAGGTGGAGAGTGTACCAATAGCTATTTAAATTATATCACCACCATAATATGAAATTATTAAAGAAAGAACCAAATTCTTTCCCAACTCAGTGATGACAAAAGCCTTTTGGATGGAGCAGCTTTGCAGTAAACTCCTTCTGTGCATGGATTAAACGCCTCAGCAGCACACGGCTCTTGAGAACACATTATTGCTCTGTGCATACACGCACAGAATATAAATTATTACTTAATTATATACCATTACAGCAGCTTGCAGCATCACCAATAGGTTGCAGAATAGCAAGGGAAATTTGCCCTTTTTAGAAAGCGAGGATGGAAAGAGAAGACTGATTAGGTGATGGAGATTCTGTGCTGTGTCCTGAAGACACCATAAACCCATCTAGGAATTTAAAACATTTATTTTTAATACTAAGAACCAGAATAAACTGCAGGGTCTATAACCATGTGATGCCATTGTATTACAGCTACTGCCAGAATGCTGCTTGCATCGGTCTTGTATCCCAAAATGAATCTGTGGCACCCAGAGCTGGACACCCTGCTCTGTATCACAAATACTTAATGAGCACAATCTTTTGACTCACGTAAATCAGCATAATATATGCAACCATATCACAGCAGTGACAGTGATGATCACAGCATTTCACAGTGCTGGCACAAGTGACAGCCACAGAGTATGCTGCACATTACAGTATCCTCCATCCTTGCACATGGTGGCATTTCTGTTCCCATACTCCTCGGTGCATGGGGACAGCCCCAGGAATTGCACCCCTGAAGCCAGTAAACAGCTGCTGGGAGCGGGCACACAGGGAAAGGTGATCTTATAAACTAAGGGAAGGCTGTGCTTTGGGAAAAAAATGGGCTGCAGAGAAAAACAGGAATTGTTCGAAGCCTGAGAGTTAAATAATCCTCTAATTACTTCAGCAGTGATGCTCCCTATGACCTGCCAAACATAGTGTAACAATGTTAACGGGACTTGACTACAGCCATCCAAGAAACACGTTGACTTGTGAATTTGCAGCCACAATTGAGACAGCAGCAAAAATTGTACCAGTTGTCATAGTGTTACTCACTATTTTACTGCGAGCAGAGGAGAGGCAATGGAAGAGGCTCTCAATGTCAAAATGAAGAAACACCCTCATGGAAGATTAGTGAAATCATCCCACCACCCCGTTCACAGACACTGTATCAGGTATCAGGCAGAGGCTGCCAGTAGGTTTATTTCTTGATCTGTGTTATGGACATCTCAGGATTGCCCTGCTTGAGCACTTTGATGCTCTGAGACCAACAGATCCAAAGAAGAAGAGGCACTGGAGACTGGAGCCAGCTCAAATGACTCCGTGATATCTCAGATTTGCTAGATGATCAGATAGGCAAGTTTGGTATCAAACTATAGCTCATCCTCCACTCCAGTCATCTGCCAGAGCTGAAGGGAAATTTATGCAAGCAGGGTTAGGTTTGCTTTACTACAGAGACTTTCTCCCATGGCGCAGCAAGCCAGAACAGTTCTGCCTCTCTCCAAGCAAAGTCTTTTCTTCCAGAACATGAAATGTCTCTCAGAAAGCTTTGCTTTGGAGGTTTTCTTTTCTAGGAAGTTTCCAGTTGCTGAAAGGACTTCAGACTTGCATTCTTCAAGATTCAAGTGAGAGTCAGTGCAACCGCCTTCCAAGCTGCCACGGTGTGAGCTACTAAAAATACTCTTAGAGGGACTATTTTCACGGATGAAAGTGCAGTTACCCCCCTGCCTTTTTTTATCCACTTTTTCTTTCCCAAATGGACTACTAAAAAGGACAACCAGAGCTGGTGACTCTGGAGGTGACTACCCGATTTGGATACTTTCCCCTTGGAAGTCAGAGAGAGGCATGTAAATTCATTTTCTCAAGTGACCAATTTGGTTGTACTGACTTTCATTTTGTTAGATTGGATGTGAACTGAGCATCCTCACAGCAAAAAGCTCTGGGGCCCATTACTGTTACCCTGAGCTACCCTGCCAGGAACAGAAAAATTCCTTTTGTATATCCTAAGCAATGCAGCTACTGAGGATCATACAGCATGCAGCATGCCCAAATCCCCTTTCTTGTTGCAGAGGAAACACAACACCTGCAGCCTCTCCATCCCACACAAGTACCTAGGCATGACTAATTCCTGTAACACTTGGAAGAGCCAGATCAGGCCCAAGTTGGGTGGAGTGCCCGCTCATGTAGTTTCTGCCTGGCCTAGCTGCTTACTGTGAAGTTTCCAGCAGTCCATGGAACTGCTACGTCTGGGCAGGTTAGTCCATGCGCTCACAACAGTGATTTGTGCAAGGGGAACACCCAGAAAGGTGAATCTAGGCATTGCTTCCATCTTTGCATTTGACAAGACCTGCTATATATACAAATTTGCTCACTGTTGTCTCCATACAGGGTTCTTTCTGTCTAGAACATCATTCCAGTATAGCTCTTCCCTCTGCTGCCCGTATATTTTTCTTTCCTCACTGATGCCAGGCATGCAGAATGACTCCATAAATATGCATATATCTATATGTATTTTTAATAACAACTCAGTAATGAATGCAAGTTTTATTTCTACCACGAAGGAGAGTCAGCTTCTGTCCTTGAAGTGATTTGCCATTGGAATTCAGAAGCCAGCAACAGATCAAAGGCCTGGTGACATTATCAAGGTATAAGGACCAATCACAGGATATTAAAATACCACATAGCTTATTTTCCAGGACTGTGAGTGGGAAAGTCTTTTGTATTACTACTGGATCCATCTCCCCTACTTTGTTTCTATTTTAATTCACCTCTTGTCAGCCTCCCATAAGACCTACTGAAATCCCTGCGAAGCAAACTAGTTCATGTGCCCTTCATAGGTTAGACTGGCTTTTCTATTCTCATAACTCTATAAGGCATCCATCCCTCTATCAGTACCTTCTATTCTTGAGAGTGAGGAATTACAAGTCAGTAGAGTTGCCTTTTAAATTGAACAAGCAAAATCCTTCTGCTGATAAGTCAGAGTGACCTGACTCCTTAGTGTCCTATAGGCCAAGCTCAGGGAAGCAGATCAATTTGAGTTAAGACTGAAAAACAATGAGTTACCTTGCACATAGACTTCTTGCCCTGTCTTCTCTTCCAGCCTGTCAGATCTCCGCACCCCATAAGAAGTCCTTCCTCTCTTTCTCCTAAATGCCAATGTTCTCCTATGATCCGGTACAAGTGAAGTCAGCTGATAAAGTTTCCACAGAGATCAAGTGGAGTTGACAATGAATCCTCTAGCTGTGCTCTACCTCCCAGGAAAAAAACAATCTAAATGACTACCCCCTGCCACACGGCTCTTCTCCTGTTATGAAAAACCCACCTTATCCTCACCTCTGATCTTCCCATGTCAACTCTTAGGTTTTGCTTTTTAGGATGAGCCCATTGGTATTGACCTAAACAATTCTGAGGAATTGTCAAAAAAAAAAAAAAAAAAAGCATCTAGAGAGTGAACATACTTAGACTGTGAGAGCTGCAAAGATATGCTGCGATTCCTCTTGAGGAGTATTACAGTGTGAAATTATGAAAGTACCTTTGATTTTAGTGGAAGCTACACAGTGACATACAAAACCTGGTACATTAAAAATAGGAAATCTTTCATGTTTTCAGAGAGTTTCGTACTTCATTCCCAGAATGAGTGCCAGCATTAATAAATAAATGCAAAAAGTGATCTCAGAGCACCAGGAAGCATAAAGAACTATAGATGTAACACGCTACTCGGTTCTCCCTTTAAGCATAATGTATTGTGAGCCTTATACCATCACCTTGTCACTCAGTACATCAAGCAACTTTCTCTACCTTGGAAACGCTGAACAGGCCAGCTCAAAATAACTTTAAAACCAAAGATGGTGAGGGATGTACATGTCTATGTGGATGATTTCCTAGCAGTTTATTACGGGAGTGAAAGAAGGAATGAGATAACAGTATTCAAAAGCAAAGTGAGTCTAATAGCCAAAATAAGCTCAGTGATAGTTACTTGGGATAAAGAAGCATCTTGGATCCTAGCCATGTGTATGTTCTTACCAGTGTCCAGGCTTAGGCATGTATAAGGATAGAAGCACCACTCTTCAGGCCCAAGCAACAGAGTCTACAGAGGGACCAGAGACCACAATCCTGTCTACAAGGGACACCACAGAGTGAAAAGAGAAGTGTTTTTTCAAAGAAGGACCAACAAATCCTAACACTGAGAAGGATATGGTGTTTCTGAAAACAAGCTGATTTTTCAGCTCAGAGAAGGGCAACTCACTGTAAAATAACAGCACATTGCTGGTGCTTTGTGCCTTGGTGCTACCCAAGGAACAGGCACTGAGGCACAAAAACTGTGGCTGCTCCAGGCTCAGGATCTCATTGCAGGTCCACAAAGACCCTTATTGGCTCCTTTCCTGCCTTCTTCAATACCCCTGTGACCTGTCTGATGGTTTTAAAAAATCAAGAGAGTTTAAATGTTTGAACTCTATTAATGCTATACATTAATTCAAGGCCTTTATTCCAATTCAAGGCCTTACCTCACTCCAAAGCATAATGCAAAACTTAAACAAAGGCAGAAACAGGAACAAAATTGTATACGTGTGGTGTGAGAGGCATGGCAGAGAGACTGACCTGGTTGCACCAAAGCTTATTTCAAAGAGCTCCATAATCAATTTATGGCTCTTCTTGAAACAAACAGACTTTTGTCTCCATTTGGAGGTAATACACACATGTGAGTTATTATGCTGGTCTTAAAGGAGTTCTGCTGATTTCTTAAGTTCCTGTACTTGCACATGCTGTGCAGTCATCATTAATTTAGTGTCTCCCATAGGATTGAAAGAAGATTGGCATATCATTTTTCCAGTGATCAATCTTCCTTCTGTATTATAAATAATTTTCATACTGAAAAAAAAGATGATCTTTTGTAGTGATGACTATATACATGCCAAGTTTCAC
Organism: Eudromia elegans; assembly: GCA_003342815.1. Taxonomy (NCBI): domain Eukaryota; kingdom Metazoa; phylum Chordata; class Aves; order Tinamiformes; family Tinamidae; genus Eudromia; species Eudromia elegans. Next base: position 867,380 of record PTEX01000047.1, read on the forward strand.
TGCTCAGATCAGTAAAGATCACTTGTTGCTTGGGCTGTGCATGCGTACGTCAGTATACTCACATGGGCATTTGTTTTTTCCTTTGAATATGAAAAAAAAAACTTTCTAAAGCTCTTTTCTTTGTGGAGGAAGTATTAAAAACTGATTTTTGAAGAGTAATGCCGTGCAAAAGGAAAAAAGTAACTGGGATCACAAAACATGGTTTCCATCTGAACTGCTGTGACCGGCCACTTCCTCCTGAGTGAGCACCCTGAGCAATGAGTAGAGGCATTGATCATCACTGGTAAATACTAATCCTAGGGGTCCAGTTAGACTCAGGACAAACTCCAAGAAGTGTCATCTTGATTGATTCTCTTTTTGTTTATTTTTCTCTTTGCCAGCTCTTGGCAGCTGCTATGAAGAAACTTCGTAACTGCCTGGGAGATGTCAATCAGGGAGCTTTGCCTACACTTGCTGTTCTAAATTGTTACATTTGTGCTTCTTAAATTATTCAGCAGTGGAATGATTATTTTGAGATGGCAGGACCACAGTTGTGTAGAATAAACACTCTTATTTTCTACCCTTATGTGCTATTTTCAAAGTACAGTGAGTTAAATTTGGGTCGCAAATGACTCAACAGCTGGTAATGATCAATGGCTGCAAGTACACAGATGCTTCAGTCGTCATCTGCTCGCACATGCACAGCGCGGGCAAACGGAGCACAGCTCACGCTTTGGGGAAGGTTAAAGGCAAGTCTCCCCATGGAGGAGGCGAGAGAAAGAGGATGAAGATGCATGATCAGCAAAACTGCCCCACACAGGAGGATCTGCAGTGCACCTGCAGTGATGACTGTAGAGCCTCTGGGAAACTGCTGGCCTTGGGCACAAGCCAACCCAAGCAGCCCGGGTTCCCTGCCCGTGTGCATCCTCGGTCCCTCCGCCTCCCTGCAACAGGCCCAGGGCAGCAGGAACACGGACTGGGCAAGTCAGAGGTGTAAAAGCTCAGGCCAGGCTCTGAGCAGCGGGGTAAGGAAGTGGTTTGTTGGCAGAGTTTGTCCATGGAGGGAATGCAAGAGCACCTGGACCAAAATACTCCCGATAAGGCAGTAGATTGAGAATGGTTTATGAAGAGCTTTTTCTCTCTGGATTAGAATACAAAGCAGATGGAGGAGAATGCACTTATGCATTCATAAGTAGGTTGTTTTTTATTTCTTTAATAAACAGCCTTTCTTGCATATCTGAAATAAAGCATTAAATTGCGCCAGTGACCTGCATAACTTTTCTTTTTCTTCCCGCTCGCACATCTTTCCTTTCTGCTTATCACCGCCATAGCAGGCAGCGCTGTAAAAAAAAAATCAGTGTTAACCTCTGCTATGGGAAAATGTTCAAAGCTTTTGTAAGTCCAGCCTAAATCCTGTGAATTTGGGCAGGCTGCAAAGAGCAAACTCCTTACAGCATCCTTAGATGGGTCAGGAAAAACCTAGGTAAGTCAGCAGTAGATATGGAGCTGCCAAATGGTGCTTGAATCCCTCTGACTGGCAAACCATTACTGGAAAGGCAGGAGGAAAGGATGAAAGAACTTCCAAATGCTCTTAGAAGCAAATATCAGAAAAGAAACATCAGAGAGGAAGATGTCCACTGCATTGCTGTATACAGCAGGACAGCAGGGCTTTAATGCGCTTCAGTGCCAAGACAAAAGGAGATTTCTTGCTGCCATATAACATCCCAAACCCAACACTTCATGCAAAGGCGTCACCAGGAAAAGAGAGAAAATGGCGCTACAGAAGACTACAGATAATTTTTTTTTTACAGATCTGCTAAATCACATGAATAAAGGCACTTAGCAGCTGGAATAATTTCCAAATAGACTAATTAGAGACTGAATTATTAATGGTAAAATTTCTAACTGGCTTAAAGCAAGATTATGGCAAACAACATACTAAATAGTTGCAAGGCTAGTAAAATGGTATGCTTCTCTAAGGGAAGTGTCAGCAAATGAGGAAAAACCCCAGAGTGACCCTAAAGCGTATGTCACAAGACAGAACCGGCAGAGACTAGACCAACGAGTAAAGAGAACAGGTAAACAAATGTAGAAATGATACAGTGCCTTTATTTGCAGTGTGTGAAACAAAATAAAACAATACCTAAGTCTTTCCCTGAAGGGTCGCCTTGTTAGGCATGCCGTAAAAAATCTAACCACAGAAATGCGCTCTCTTTACAAATCGCATGGACTTACCACAGGAAAATACATTAATGTGCAGCTGATGGACAGTGCTCTGACAAAGGTGCTAAAACAGCACTCTTTGTGAGTCTTTTAGTATGTTTACAAAGGAAAACCATGCAACTTTTGCCAGGGATGCAGTTTGGCCAGGGACCACTTTGCGCTGACGCCAGTACTTGAACAAGGGGCTAGAAGCACCACTAGATACCTCCAGATGCCCCGAGCTGAGCAGAGGAGGACTTTCCAGTTGGATATATAGCCTGTCTGCTTATCACAACACAGAAACTATTCTTAAATAGCTTGGTAAGCTACAAAAAGGAGGGTTTCAATGAAGATGCAGGATTTTGCCTGGTAGAGTTGCCAACGTGCCATTTCATAGCATCCTAACTCCTCAGTGCTGGGTCAAGTGAAGCTTAACCTCGGCCTGGCAATAATAGTAGATACTACTAAGGAAATAAAGACACTGACCACATAAATTTTCAGGCTTGCCATGATAATAAAGCAAAGCAAGTCAAAGATTTGGATAGATTTAAAAGGATGTTTCGGTGCCATAAAATGTTTCATAAAATTTGATGAAGAGGCCATACCTAGACTTTATAAACCAAAGCAAACATGTTTTGGTCCAAAATCAATGTATAACATGTCCCTATACATTTCTTCTGGTATATGCTTAAGTGAATTCCTTTTAGGATATCCTTAAATACTTGATGTGCATGAAAGCAGGAGTTTTGCCACAGATTTCTGACATTTGGGAGCAGTGTTTCAGATGCCTTTAAGGTTACTGAAATGATTATCAAATTGCGAAATTACTGAATGACATACCCAATATGGAACTTTTGCCAGCACACAGATTTTCAATAATTTTTACAGAGAGAAAAAAGGAAGGAGCTGCGTGAGGTTTTGCTTGGAGTGTGTATAATTTGAGCATGACCCACTTCTGTAATGGAATTAAACAGTCTCAAATAAAATGCAGAAAGATGAGCTAGTCTTAGGAAAGCTTAAGTGTGCAATTCCAAATGGAGCAATTCTCCGAAAGAGAAACTTTTCCACCTCACACAATAAAAGCAGGCTGGCAATACTGAAATGAAATTGCAACAGATAGTGCAACTGTAGGTACAGGAGACTGTGTAATAGTACCAATATACAAAATGCAGCTGGAAATGCTAAACATAACTTGCTGCATGCATCTGGTACTGTGCAAGATCACAGGCTTAGAAAAATTCTACAGTGGTCAAGCAAATGTGCTGTCATGCTTCGTTCAAGATAAGGAATTGAGGTATGAATTCTGTAATAAATACAGAAAAGTATGCAAAAAACTTGCAATAAAAAATGCATAATTCTCTAAGAAGTCTGTGATTACTGTTGACAGAGATATATTTTAGATTAAACAGGAAAGATGAACCATAAACATTTTTAAAAATGTTTTACAAGACGTGCGGAATAACTGTGCAATAACTCAAAATCAGAGTTTTCTTGCCCTGGATGAGCTAATACCAGATAATAGCCTGCATTTCACAAATGACTTATTTTGACAATTTGCTGGAGAAATTAGCTCTAGCACACTACAGCAAGTCCTCATTAGGCACTGCCACATGGACTGGCAAGAAGACTGTTCGCTAAATACAGCAAGGAACCAGAGGTCCAAGAGAAAAAGGTCTGGCATTGTCAGATCATTGCAGCACTCCTCTCAGTGCTCCACTGAGATTTCCTGTTCAAAGAATCACGGCAATAAGGGACAGAACTCATTGAGATCATGAGCCTGAAATATTTCATCCTGAGGCAGTTACAGAAGACCTATTTGACCAGAAATTAAAGCAGAAGGAAGGCCCCAAACAGAGCTGAAACAAGCAGCACTGCAGATGGAAGGGAAAGTTAAATTTCAGACTGGCCACAGCTATTAATTTAACAAAGTATTCTGTCAGCTGCAATAACATCAGACTTTGTAAGCTTCCACAGGAATTATTCCCACTACTGAACTGGAAGATAACTAAATAAAATGAAGAGGCATTCTGGCTTTATGCATTTTGAGGACTGAGGGGGTGATATCTTGACAACAATTAAATATTTACAGAAGTAAACAGCTTCTCATTCAAGCTCTGTCCAGCAAAAAAGGCAAGTAGAAGATCTCTCTGGAAGCAATAACAGTGTAACACACAGGGTAAGCAAGCAAGCAAGCATTACTGCCTGTTGTCTTTTAGATTAGATGGCTCTAAATAAGTATTTTATTAATTGACTGTTTAAATTTGTAGATGTCATTTTATGAAAATTTGCTGATAAAAATAAAATCAGGAAAGGTGTAGCAGTTGCTACTGACTTGTGCCAAGTAACAGACAGAATAAGCTTTTTGTAACTTTTTGTTATCCACACGTCTATGCTGGTTCAGAAAACATGTTTGATCTCATCCCAGCACATCTTTATCAAAAATATCACACACTTTGAAGGAATTGGGCAGATAAAATAATCTGGTGCCTCTCATCTCAGTTACTTTCAGCTTCTAACTAACTGCTGGATCTGCTTATTATTTTGTCTGCCCAGTCCAAGAGCATGCTACTATTGGATGGTTTCTCCTTGCCTAGGAACTTCCACACTGTGTTCAAGTCAATTATAGATCTTCTGTTAAACAGTTTCAACCAATTTTTTTTCCATCAATCTGTGATTTTCTTATTTTCCAGGCCTTGAATTATTCTTGCAGTTCTTCTCCAAACCTTTCCCAGTCTCTCAAAATCAGATTTAATTATGGATATGAGATCAGGATTCCCAGAAACAGTTTTGCTTAGTGCAGAGATAATGCTACCTCATACTCCTATTGCATTTTCCCATCAAAGCATCCAAGGGATGAATGGGCACATTTACCTGCTGCATTACATGGAGAGCTCCCATGCAGCTGGCTTATGAACTGTGATCCCAGAGGCCTTCCCAGGGTTGCTGCATTCAAGATGCCCTCCTCTTCTGCAAGTATGACTGACTTTCTCCGTTCCCAGGTGAATCTGACTCTACTGAAACATGTATTACCTGAACATATCAAAAGGTCTAGATGTCTTTTTTTAAGTTAGGAGTGACCTATCTCACTGTGCATGGTTATACTGAATCTTGCTTCACCTGAAAATTTTTATCAGACATCTTTCAAATCACTGTGAAACTATTAAATGACACTAAGCAAGAACTGATCTCTGCAGCTGCACTAAAAACTCCTTGATATCTATTGATAATTTCCAGTTAATAAACAAGACTTAGCAAATTTCTAATAAATTTAATAGTTTGCCATACTTACTTAGTATAGTCCTAATGTTTTAATCTCAATGTTGTGCTGTAGTAAGTTAAATACCACACTGACATCTGAGCATGTGACACTGCCACAGCCCCCATACAGCTAGGCTTTTAATTACATAAGAAATACCAAGCTGGATTGCAGGCCCATTGCCCATCAAGTACTGCACACCCACACCACATCGTGTACAGATATCCATACATGGACCGATGTGTGCTTGCACAAGGTACTAATACACTTCAAATGTGCTTGTGGGCGCTCAAAAAAACTTCATGTCTATCTCACCAGTACCAAAAGTTCTGGAACATAAATACTCATTAGTCAAGCCTTTAACTCTTTCGGAACTACACATGCTTTTCTGTATTTCACTCTTTTAGCTATATCATGCCATAATGTAGTTCTCTGTGAAGGTTGGATGACATCAGTAGCAAGAATGGCTGGAATGCTGCATCAAACATATTGGATGACATTGCAGGCTGGTGGTGTAGAAATGGGAAAAACTCAAAAACACAGAGTGCAAACTCATGAATCTAGGGACTAATAACCACCATCTCTGCTATAAACTGGGAGCTCATCAGTAGGAAATAACAGTTTAAGGGTGAGAGGATTCTTTGACAATGTTACTTGTGAAAAAAAGGAGACTGGACTAAAAGATCAGAAGGTCTTTTCTAGTCTTACAGGCACTTTTTTATCATAGGAGTAACATGTAATTACATTGTCTGTAATGTACACCAGAAGGAGCTCAATGAAACCAAGGCCAGATCATCTGTAACAACCATGAAAATAGATTTTCAAACACATGGAAAAAGAGGTACACATCAAAAGAGAGATCATGAAAACAGCAAGACCAAGACAACACATTTATTGACAAATCAGCATCCTTACCTCCCATGAGGAAGAGAAGCCCTGCCACATACTGCATAAGGCCTCGATCCCAACAGCACCCCAGCACCCCGATAATCCAGCCAAAGAGGATGATGGCCACAGCCATGCCCATGAAGCCAGCTGTCATCCTGCGCAGATCTGCAAGGGGAAGACAGAACAACAGGACGCTTGTGAACAGTGAAAAACTGTCACCATCAGAGGTTCACAGAATTCTTAACCCCAAACTCTGCCACTCTGCGGTGTCTTCAGTGCATGTTGGCTCAGGGTGATTTGCACAAAGAGGTTCAGAGGAAGGATAATCCTAGATTAAGACACAAGTTGAGGGAGAGAACCATTGACAGTTTCACCATGCAATGGCACTCAGTGCAGGATAAGAAGTTGTACAGTGGTGTCAGTGCAATGCTAAACCTAATCACCTTAGTCTCTCAGTACTAGCAGAACCTGTATTTACCTCCTACTTTCACATCTGTACAAATTACTGCATTGCATCCAACAGATACAGGTCCTCAAATGGTTGTGTGATGTCCCTGCACTCTGCTCCAGTGCAGGTGTGACTCAGGATTCACTTCTCCATCCTCCAGCAAACAACCTGCATGCTCTTGGACAAGAGCCTTAGCTCCTCACTGGCCTCAGTTTCCCCTGTGCAGAGTCAGGGGCATAGTTCCTTGCTGCCCAGCACTGCCGTCTGTGCAATGAAGGGACCTCAGGGACGGTGAGGCACATAGATACTCCTGTGTCAGAGACAACAATGTGCTGTAGATACACACTGGGGCACAGGACACTTTCTTGCCCTCTTTTGCATGTAGGTGGTGACCTCATCACATCATTTTTGTTGAGAAAATAGTTGAGTGCTCCAGGGAACGCTGAGAATAGGAGAAGGGCACAGGCTGATGCACTGAAGCATTTGGTGCACTGCAAGTGTGTACTGGTAAGCACATGTGATATGCGGCCAAGCTGTATTTAATTCATAAATAAGGAAAAAAAGATCCCCGAAGTCTAACAGAAGGACCTCTGTTTTAAACTTTTGCTGTGCCTCGCATTAATCTCAAAAAAAGATGGGAGTCCTCCTCGTGACTGTACCGGTAAAAACACCACCAAAAAACCCAGCAGTTTCTGATGTGAAATCTGAGCAAGGGAGATCACTTGTCAAACAAAATAGCAGGGACTTCCAGAGCTGAACTGCATCTTGACACTCTCAAATAATGGAACAGATGGTGGCATCTTCACTAACACTTGACTCCCCATCCCTTATCACGTATGTGTACAAAGTTGAAGCATTGATACATCAAGAATATATATGCAGAGATCATTCCAGCCAAGTCAGCTCTTCAAACACTTGCTTCCTGCTTGAAACAAATTTTATTTGCATAGTGGTTATTTCATTTTCTTTCAAGAAACAGAATGCTTTTGACAGGGGGAAGAAGATTTGAAAACAGTGAATCAGCCACCAGTCTGTATGGCAGCTTTTCTCCTTGGCTGGCCTTTGTCTCTTTCTCAGGCTGACTCAAATTACTGGTTTTTTTCCCCTTCTTTTTCCACAATGGATTGAAAGAATTGCCAATAACAGGAGTGCATATTCAGTAAAATTTGTTACAATGATAATTATCATCATCAGAGGTTCATTAAACTCTTCATCCAAGATCCTAAGACTCTGTAAGGTCTGTAGTGTGTTTTAGCACAGGATAATTTGATTTGGTTAAAGAGAGTTTTCACATGGTGGTGTTCATTATAGCACTTTTTATGCAAAATTGAGTCATAGAACACAGCCCTTGCCCTGAAATTACAACAATTTCCTGTAGATTATCAATAATTTTTACATATTTTTACCTCCTATCCACACCATACCAATTACCAGGGCCTCAGCCCACCACTGACCAGTGTGCTTTTAAGATGACACACATTCTAGAATACATCTTTTTATTTAGGTTGTGTGACTATCCCACCAAAAACAAACAAACAAAAACCACAAACAAAAACACCCCCCAAAGCATCTCAATACATTCAGAGAAGGCTGGTGAAGGAAAAAAAAAAAAAAGAACAAAAACCATATAAACATTTCTTTTACAAACTCGTACTTCCCACAAGAAGCCTACAACCTGTTCCTAGGGAATTTCTCAGAGTACCTTCTAAAGCAAGTAGTAAGTGTGAGTAAGCATCTTTGTGGCAGAGTATCTTGCTACTTTCTAGTCCACGAAGCCCTGGGCTTAATTTGAAAATAGATAAAGGTATAAAATGTGTCATCGTCAACACCAGCAAAACACTTCCCTCAGAACCGCTGCGGAGATGCCTGTGTCAGCTCCACAAAACCACTCTGCTTCGTGACTACTGACTCTGAGTAACAGCATTTTGTTCTTCCTAATGGAAACGCAGCCGAACAACCTGCTTTTAATGAGCTGAATTTAAATAGCTTTGTTCATCTACAGGATGGCAGTAGCTCCACTAGGATTTGCAGTGGAAATTGATCCTCAGACCCATCCCAGTAACTAGATGATGGAGCCAATCCCCGTCCTAGGATCCAGAGGGAAACACAAGCATTGTCACATCCTATATATCAAGTTAAGGAATAGTTTCTGCCTCTCTAAATTCAGTGTTAGCTTTTCTGTGGAACTGAATGGTTACAATAGCAGGAGCAAGATTTCTAGATCCAATATTTGAGGTTTGTTTCACTTGACCTCTCTTCCTGATGGGACTTGAAATTCCCTTTCTAACACCGCAGTAAAATCCATCAGCATCTTAACTCTGAGCTTATGTTATCTCTTGGAAAAAAATAGAAAGCTAAAAAGCTAACCTCTGACTGATGCTTAATACCACATAGAAAAAAATTAAAGGCAGTTCTTAAGGGAATCCGAAATCTTACAAGTTTGGTAGACTCTGTTAAAGGCTGCCATTCCTTATGCCAATTGCAAATCTGCTCCTCACAAGCCTCTCCATTAGCACTGTTATCTGAAAGAAATAAAATATAAACTGTCTTCTCTTCAAAACCATCTTGGCTTCTGCCCTAGCACAACCGCCACTGTGATCAGACCATGAAAATGGCTGTGGTGGGAGAGGGAGTTGTACAGGAGGCCTCATGAACAGCCTGTGCTTGTTCAACAGAGCTTCTCAGCCATCAGCGCCCGTAGGAGGCTGATGTCAGTGCTGGGAACGCGTCTATTCAAAGGGATTCTTTTGTGGGAAAACGCTTTATATATATAGTCTAGCGCAGCACCTTCAGGCTATTTAGTGAGGAGAAGGACACAGACTAGGAGCCTACTTCTGCTGAACACAAACTCATAGATTCTTTTTATGGTGACTGTTCTGTTGACATGGTACTCAAGAGAAAAGGACAGCTGAGAAGCAAAGATCTGTATTGCAAATTTACGGCAACATGTAAGTTCCATTTTCTTATGCTTATGCCTATATGCTTATTTATGAACTAAGGATGCCATATAAGCAAACAATAGCTCATTTGTTCAAATTGATGAGTTTTTGTTTGACCATCCCTGGTGGACTTTCCTGATTACATCCTGCAAGAGTAAAAAAGGGTCACATTTTTGTCATGTAACTCCACTTTACGATATTTGGACAAACTCTGGGTTTTACCCCTTTTTTATATATTTTATTTTATTTTTATTTTCTGAATGTTTTTGAATATTTTCTAGGTTATGTAATGCGGGATTCTCCAATCTCTTTTTTTCTTGGAAACCTCTCTGAATAACTGCAGAACTACCAGGATCGTGGCGTGACCATCTCAACCAACTGAAGAAGTGACTATACCAGAAAAATGTATTTCTGAATCTTACACGGCTAAATCTGTGCTGCAACAGCAAAGATGCTCATTCATGTGCACCGAACGTATCCAATTCTGCAGCCAATCCTCTTCTGGGTAATTATCTTGATTCCTCATGCTGCAGTGATATGCAAAAACAGCAGAAATCCTGTGAATCTCCCTTCTCCAGCATCCAGTAAACTAAACTAAACCTATGTGGCTGCATAGTGCAATTATGGAAGGAATCATTTTGCTTGTTTTGTAAGATGGAATTTGATTTTCAATGCCATGCCCTTCTAGCTAAAAGTATAGCAGTCACCCCCATCACTTGAGGGAGGAATCTGACTTCATGAGGGTGAGTACAATGGTAACTTTTTACTCATGGGATCTTGAGGGATCATGAGTTGCACACAACTTCATCCCATTTTCTTTACTAAATATTCCATGTAAATGACATGTCTTGTTCACTTTGGGAAGACTTCCCATGTTTGGCACTGCTATAGCTGTTGCTGCTGTATGGAATTGGCAAGGAATTCAATCTGAACTAAAAGAAAATGTGGATCATCAGGCCAAGAATTCAGGCATCATGCTGACATAGACTATGAACAACAAATCTCTTCATTAATAATATGGGAGAAGGATGGAGGACAAAACGATATAATTTCCGTGACTGAAACTGAGACAGTAAGTTTTAAACCAACAAGCCTCATGAACCATTAAAGTTAAGACAGATATCATTGTTTTAGACAAACTCTTTAAAATATTCTTACAGGACAACATGAATTTTCTAATAGAATTTCAGCCCTCAGCTAAAATAAGGAATATTAAATCTAAAGGTGTTCTGAAATTAACAAAGGATAGAATAGCTCATTAAGACATATCCCTTCCCGAGCAACCAAGTAGTAGAAAGTTCTCAACGTCAGTTTACTAAGGCCCCTGCCCTTCATTTCACCCTGATATCTGTCCATCTATATTTGCTATGAGAAATAAAGTATTTCATACTGTTTGTCACATTGTGGAAGGAGTTTCACACCCCGGCAGCTGCAAACATAACATGTTCTGAAACAGCGCTGCTTTCTGAAGATTTCAATATGCCTTTTTGACTTCTCAGTTCTGTCCCCTTTGAAATTGCAAGTCATCTCTCAAAAGCAAAGCTTTATCATCCTGTTGATATCTCTCTATCTTTCTTTTCCACAGAGGAGTTTAATACTTCACAAATATTGAAGTTTTCTTTCACAACACATACAGGAAGGAAAATACAAGCCTTCTGTGAAAGATGGGGAAACCAAGACAAGATGAGAATAAAGAACCTGCCCTTGGCTGCACAAAATATTTATGGAGAAAACTGTAGTTGAATTTATAACACCTGGATTTCTGACCAGCATCTTATCCACAGGGCATTCCTCTTGCTTTCAGCAGTGCTTGTTTTCAAGTGTTACCAGATCAAACTACAGTGTTCCTTATCAGATCAACAAAAAGTTCAATACTGCTGCATTATAGGTTAGATAGTTCATCCTATATCTCCCTCCCTTATTTCCCCAATAATAAAAAGGTCCATATGAACTAAAGGCAATAAAATTCAATAAAATTCAATAAAAGGCAAAATCCCTTTGGATGAGATTCTGAGTAGAGCTCCATTCTATCTTGGGATGTCCTAACAAAAGGAGAGAAAAAAAGGAGAAATCAGAACTGTATTTCTGGACCATAAGCACAAAAGAGACTGAGGTAACATAATCCTTTATAGCAGGTCACTTTGATCTTTACCTTCCTGTATTAAATTCAGTCTCATCACTCCTTAACAATGTGGATTTAACTAGATTTGTGCTTGAAAATAGTCTAAATCATTCCTTTCTCATTTTCTTTTCAAAGTAAATATTAGATACAACTATGAATGAAACATCCATGAAACATCTAAGAACTGTATGCAGTCCAAGAGGACAGTTCACCAACTTCCAATGAGCTCCTTTAAATGGCTTGTCTTAGAAGAATCATCAGCACAGAGGTATCTCACTGAATAGATGCTGAAAAAAAGAACTTCCATATCAATCTCTGTATCAAGACTGTATTTTGGATAACTCTGGAGTGTTAAATATCAGGTTGATTTACTTTATTTATTTATTTATTTTCCCCCAATATAGGAATAAAGAACTAAGAAAAGAAATATGTATCAGTCTATCTGAGTCTTAGTTAAAATCTCTCAAGTGCCTTTCACTGACTCTCCTGGAAACCCAGTTTCCAGTTTAATGACTCTCTGATGCAAATGCAATGAATAAAACCCACTTCAGCGAAGGTAACAGTAGATTATACTAATGCACATGTACTCTGCATCATAGATTCAATCAGAAACACAGGTCACAGGTATGTACATTAAAACACAATCCTTTCAAAAATGAGAGAAAGAGCTGCAGCAGAAGACCCTCTCAAACAAGTGCCAGTAGTGCTCTGGAGGATTTAAGTGAGCTTTCATTTCACAAGAAGTTCAGTGAAGTTGGTAAGGTACATGCATACCTTTATGCAAAACCCCAAAACCCAACCACCTTCTCTCGCCTGGAGTTGTTGGCTGCATGCAGAAGTGCTAAGTGTTTGGTTAGCAGCATGGAAGAATTCCCCTATGTGTAAAGGCGAATGTGAGACATCACAAATCCTTGTTCCTGGATGTGCTCCATGCTAGCCAATGTGTTGTGTGAGATGGGGTGTAGGATGGACATTCTGCCACAATTTAGTCTTGTCAGGAGAGATGATCTGTCTGGATTTCGTCCACCAGAGCGTGTAAGTGTTCCTCCAGTTATTCAAAGCAAAACTATCAAAAAAAGTTGGTACCAGCTGTACACTGTTGGCATTTAAGCCTGTCTTCTTTCATCCGAAATCCCAGCAGCTTCAGAGAGATAGGTGAGCAGTCCATCAGGGGTGAACGGAGAGCCCTCTCCTCTACAAGGATGATGCATTCAGGGATTTATCAGCAAACTCCACATAATTGTCCAACTTCTTGTCACCACAGAAGCTTCTAACAAGGTACTAGAGAGAGAGGGGTGCCCCATATCAGGTCACACACTGTGTTCAGTCACATGTGCTGGTGTCAAAAGGAATTCATCAGAATTTTCCCTGTTAGGGAAATATACAGGGGCCTAAGAAAACTCTATAGTGGCTGAAAACAACATCTGGGTACTGAATATCAAGTCCTGATTTTACTCTTGCTTTTTGCTCTGTAGAGCAGGAGGAGATAAAAGAGAATGTCTAGATAATAAAAATTATATTTGAGAAGGCAGTAAGGAAAGATGGAAGTAAAGTTTGAGTAATTGAGGGAGGGAGAAAATAAAAAGATAAGCAAAACAGAGTCTCATCAGAGGCTGAAAATACAGATTTGTGTTCAATAAGCTTCATGATATGGATATTAGAGAGACTAAAGCAGAAAGGAAGTGTTTGCACAGCAGAAGTTTAACACATTAGATGCAGTTGTGATTTGAGGTACTGTAGAAGGCAGAAGCTTTATATTAGGTCTTGTGGGAAAGAGCTTTAAATACCGTTAAACAGAACAGTTCCAGCCTTTTCTCCAGTCCCACTTCCCCTTCTGCTAAAAAGGAAAATTTGGCCAAGGAGGAAAAATGATTTGTTATTGTCTACTGTGCTCTAACTCAGCTCTGAGGAACAACAGATGTGGAAGGAAACGAAGCTTTGCCCTCAAGGCCTCAATGCAGCAGGCCAGTGCAGCTGACTGCCAACGCGTGAATCTATTCTCTTCTACCCTACTGCGTCGCATCCAATGCCGTGAAAGCAAACTGGCCTTTTTTTTTTTCCTAAGGAGAATCCAGATAGCAATGGACATAAACTGAGGACATAAACTGTGGTATACAAAGAGTCTGACTATAAAAACCCTTATATTTCCAAAGACTATTGCTGTAGCCACCTTTGTTGTCCAGTTTACAAGTTTCCCTTTCCACAGGGGAAAGGGACTCCGTGCTCTGTTTTTTTATACTCCAATCATCTACCATATGGATGATACTGCAGTATCACCTATATGTCCAGCTCAGCAGCAACTTGCCTGGCTGAAACAGCAGTACTGGAAGTTAAGTAAAGTTACTGGAGGGTAAAGGAAAAAGATGTGCTACCACATCATAGTGCTGGCTAGCAATGGGATGGGATTCTGTGTTTGGAAGGGTGTCCTTTTCCAAACACAAGGAACTTTCTTCAAGTTTAATTTTAGACTCTCCTTTCAAATAGAATTGATTGAATTGCTTTCTGCAAAGGCAACCAGGGCTCGCCTGGGCAGGAAGGAAGCAGAAGAGGAAATGGAAGCAGAGTTTCCACAGAATCACAGAATGGTTGAGGCTGGAAGGGACCTCTAGAGATCATCTAGTCCAGCCCTCTGCTCCAGCAGGGACACCCAGAGCACGTGGCACAGGGGGGTATCCAGGCGGGTTTGGAAGATCTCCAGAGAAGGAGAGTCCACAGCCTCCCTGGGCAGCCTGTTCCAGGGCTCCGTCATCCTCACAGGAAAGAAGTTCTTCCCCCCTTATCTTTTATTTCACTAAGGAGAGATGAGAGGACAAAAACAAATGGAGAATATAAAGGAGAGATGACGAAAATTAAAATAAATTTTGTATTAAAGATGACAAATGGAGTGTGACAAAAGGCAAGAAAAACCCAAAATGAGTCAGTGTTAAGAGTTTTTGGTAAAATGCAGATTTACCCTTAAGCTCCTCCAGAAGATAAATGAAATTGGAAGTACGCAGGAGTGGACCACGGGAAGGACAGGAAGGTTAAGACAGAAAGAGATGTGCTTAGTAATACACCTATTCTAACTCCTCTGTTATTCTCTCTGCATCCAAATTCTCTCCTTCGCCCATCCCACCCTATCACCAAAACCTTGCTCACTTTCAAAATTGACTACAATATTATCCTAAAGGTTTTTGCTCCCTCTCAGCCCCTGCCCCAGCCAGCAGTGCAGCACATGCCAGAGAACAACCCCATCATAAAACATTCAGAGCAGCAGGTTTGATAAATGGCTGGGACGAAAAGGGCTGGAGGTGGAGGGAGGATATCTCTGCTTTATCAGCACCCAGGCACTCTGCTCAAACACACTCATTCCACAGATCCCAGCACTAAACATTTTAATTTAGGAACTCTGAAATGTGTATTCTTGTTTTTAAAAAAGACCATTTAACACAAGAGAGGCTGGCCTGGGGGTCGGGAAGAGAGGAAAGAGGATGGTAGAGGAGGAGGGACGAAGTTCAGAAAGACATTTAATGCTGTGAGAAAACACTCTCTCTTATGGAGAAATTTTGATTTTGAAGTTTACTCTTCTATTAACATTTAAATTGAAAGGCGTTTCTTCCAAGTTCCACATAGGAAACCAGAAAATCTGCATTTAAATAGATACCATTTAAAAAGGGGGAAAATATATATCAGCATTGAATGCTTCTCCGTTTGTCTGAAAAGAACTTCTCTTATAAATGATGATTAATTTCTTTCTTCTTTTTTTTTTTTTTTTTCCTTTATGCATGTCTAAAAGAGAAATTGAAAGCACATTGAAATTCCGCTTGGCACTAGAAGGAGCTGGGGGGTGGTTGCTTGATTGCCCCAAATGCAGGTTTCGGTGCCACCACTCTCCCTCCCGCCCCTCTCACTTGCTGGCCCTCGGGGGGCCCCTTTTAGCCCCAAACTGAAGGGAGGTGCAGACTGGGTGCTTTGTCCCAGACTGGGTGCTTTGTATGCGGAGCAGAAAGGACAAGTCTGAAGGAGGAGTGACTTTGAACAGGCTGCCCAGGGAGTGCCCGTCCTGGCAGTGACAAGGAACACGGATGTGAGGCGCTTGGTGACACGGTTTAGCAGGCATGGTAGTGATAGGCTTGCGGTTGGACTCCAGGGTCTTGAAGGTCTTTTCCAAGCAGAATGATTCCATGAGGCCATAATCATGCAAAGCCAGTGCCATGGAAAGCCCGGGATGAAGAGAAGCAATATGCCCATGTCCTCTCTGCCCCCAGGCGACTGCGGGCTCCTCTCTGCCTTGCCACATGCTGCTTGGTCACTGGTGATCTACAGCCCAAGGCTCCCACGCGGTGGCTGTCGGATGCACGCAGAGGAGAGGGCAAGGCCGTGGCACTGGTGGGGAGCTCCTGGTGCAAGAACAGAGCGGGGTCTCCCATGGCTCTGCCCGGCCCTCGTTTTCTTGTCATCAGCGATGAAATTAAATTTCATTGGCAGCACAGGGGCAGTGACAAGGAGCCACCTGTGTGTGCCGTTCACTCTAGTTCCCGTGCACAAAGGGCTGCTGCTCCACTGACCCATCCTCGGCCCAATCCATATATTTATATTCTCTCCCTTTTCTTTCTACTGCCTCATGTTCAAGCTCACTCCTACATAAAGAGGTCAGAGGAGCGTGCTACCCCCCAGCAGTACATCATCATCTAGCTTAAGGGCTATTTCTGTCACATCAGAAAGGGAAGGATCAGGAATGACTGAGGACTGGTGTCCCTGGGGCTCAGTGCTGGACACTGGTGGTTTTCACATTTAGGTCAGGCTGGGGCTGACCATGAACTGCTGTCCAACAGCCTGGCCGTGGGTTCTATCAAATATCCGCGTCCAGACAAACTCTTCACAGGGTGGCAGGGCAACATGGGTTTGTATTTCTGTTAAGGGCTGGGTTCTCCTCCTCCTCCTCCTCTCATACTTCCAGGAGATGTTTCCAGAGCTTTCAGCTGGACATTGACTTTAAAAGAACAAGGTAAAGTCCAAGGACAAAAACAAGGCACAGGAAAGATGATTCCATGATCAGGACACTACCAGAGAGTCTGTACAACCCAGGTTCTGCTCCTGCTGTCTCATAGACTTATTTTGGGAAAAAAAAATCAGGCTTTTTGTGCCTCTGTCCTCATAAACTAGGATAATCTCTTCTCACACGGTTGTGGTGAGGATAAATACACAAAAGACTGCAAACCAGGTGCTCTGAAATAGTGTTACCAAAAGCTATAAAAATGTTGTAGACAGACAAAAGCTAGTTCTGAGTTGCAGTAGGACACAGGAAATTTTCACTGGTGACTTTGTATACAATCTGATTAAATCTGGAAAAGCACAAATAGAAAAGTAAGGAAAAGGGCCCCTCTCATCTCTATTCGGGCACATGTAAATTGGAGGAGCAACCAAAGTTCACAGTCAAACTCTCAGCCTCTTCCTTGACCCAAACTGAAATCATGGAATCAAGCTCCGCACATTCGCAGTTTGACGCTGGGCTCCTCCACGCTTTGCTGCGGGATCTTGTCCCTCAGCACCAAACACAGACGCCGTCTCTCGTCCAACACAGGAATGGATGTGGCCAGACTGCTGTCCCTGCCTTACTATCTCCTGACGTCCCACTTCCCAGGACCTCACAAGGAGCAGCATTTGTTTCGCCTGGGGCTTCTAGCGAGTTTTCTTTCCTACACAGATGGCAATCACTTTCTGAAAATGTAGGGGACAGGATAAAATGTTTAGCAGGGGAAGCAGGTGCCTGGAAAAGAGATTCTTTTTGTCTTCCCTTCCCCCCCATCCAAAATCCAATCATTTCCCTGTTAATAAGCTCGCTGACTGCAGCGTGGCCCTAACCTCTCACAATTGACGCCAGTGACATTTTGACAGTTCCACATATGGGCCTACAGAAAGCAGAAGGACTAAAAATTTGCAATTTGGTAAAAACCTGGGTGAGCAGCCAAAACCGCTTAGGGGAAGGGGCAGAAAACCGAGAGGCAACCAACCAGAAGAAGCCCCGTGCACAGATGTCAGGCCCAGCAAAAATGAAAAGCACATCCACAGCTGGATGTGCCCCAGAAAATGTGTGCTCAGAAAATGAGCCTTAGGCTTCCATTAAGTCCAGTCTAGCTTGAGATGCTTCCCAATGGATTCTCCTCATGTGACAAACTCAGGGAAAGGCTTCCCCAGCAGAAGGGAAATGAGATTCAATCTGGTTAGCATCAGATGCTGCAGGACTTGGCAGTTGGTCTAAGAAGGATTTTTCCAAAATTTTCGCCTGCGTGCTCAGCCATAGGGAAGCATCTATTTTCTTGCACTATTTTGTGGCCTATCTTTTAATTTACTTTGCACAGTATCTGTGAACTGGCGCTTCACAGGGTGGGCCAGCTAGTCTGACTGCGTATCAGGAGCCACACCTCTTCAAATGCATCTACATTGAATCACATTTAGCTAAGATGCGTTTTCCAGGAAGGCACCAGTCTTGATGTGACAAGATGAAACAAGAAAAATGTACCGTTTTCTTTAGTGGTTTGTTCTGGTGGTTAGATTGTATGTTCTCTTATTTGGATTTGTCTGGTTTCTGCTTCTAGTCACTGGTTATTGTTACATGGTGAGGCAGGTGGTGCCCTGCCATGACTCCTCACTCCCGTCCTTTCTGGTCCTAATTTCACTAAAATGGATACTTTTGCAGAAAACAGAAGAGTGCAGCTTCCACAATGGTTTACCGATATCTTGATGGAGAAAGGGATGGAGGTGGCATACTTCATATATGTATGTAAACAGTCAAATCTAATACTGACATAACTGTTGCACATGGCCTAAGCAGTGATTCAAAATACCTATTTGTATATAACAATTTATTTGAATTTTCTGTATGACTCTACATAGAGAGGCTCTAATTTGACAGGGTCAGGGCAGGCAGGAAGGCAGGATGATGGTTCTACGTAAGAATAACTCATCATACAAACGCAAGGCAGTGGAGCAGGAGCTCCAGGAACACGGAGGCAAACGTGGAGCCAAAAGAGTACTGAGGAAATCCAAGACATTCCCCTGGGAAAAGGAAATGGAAGCTGCTAGAGAGTGGCTGTTGAGGGAGATGATTGATAGAGTAACATTGAAAGCAGGATTTCAGAAAGTCGAGCCTTTGCGCAGACTGGGAATGGCAAGTGTGATGAAAAAGCTTTACAGTGCTATTTTTGAGACATTTTCCCTGAAGTGTTTATGTGCTGAAGAAATAATAGTAGGGTAGCGGTTAGATCACTGTACCAGCCACGCTCACGGGCAGTGATAAGCCTATGACCTCTCTGAAGTCATGTCACTTGATAGGCAGGGGACTGCAGCCAAGGCTGGACCACGCGTGGGCGTCTCATGCAATTGCAGGATGTCATTGGATGCTACCAGCACGATATTTGTAAGGGGTTATGCTTGATGGGATTGGGAAGACGATGGAGGTCAAAAGTGTAGGAAGGCCAGCAGCTGTGACAGGGAGCAGGTTGGCTTTCACCATGGGGTGCTTAATCTGAAGTCATTCACCTGTCAGACTTTAAGAGACAGCGAGAAATTACTTCCAGATCCAGCATACCATATTCAGCTCCGAGTGCTTCTGGTAACCTCCTGTTTCATCAAAAATGACTGCTAGGATCCAGCCTGGCATATGATCTTACCTGGTCTCATCAGATAAAAAGAGTGGTAGCGTTTCCACACACTGAATAGTTCAGAGGGAGCCTCTACCGTGTTCTAGCAATGCTGGTAACACAAAGAGTGCATAAGGGCTCGTCCAAAGCTTTCTCCCCAGGTCTGCCCATTCAGAGTTTTGTAGAGTTTAAGCAGCTGCTCAGTCCTGACACAGGCAAATGATAAACCTTGCAGCTGCATGTGCTCTTGCAACACTTGCCACCTTTACATAGAAAGCAGCCCCATATTTTTTTGTACAAAGACAGAAAGCGCTGCTGATGCAGAGCAAGGTCCTGCATGTAAAGGTGGCAAACTCTGCTTCCAGGCTGCTGTGGCCCAGGGTCCTACTGAGAGGTGTGAGGACATGAAACATGACCTGAGATCTCTGCAGGGAATGACTCTTGCAGAGCAAAAAGAATAGACAGGTCCTTATGTCTGAAGATCCTACCATACTTTCTACAAGATTATCTAAGTGGGAGCCTTTACGTAATAAAATAAAATAAAATAAAATAAAATAAAATAAAATAAAATAAAATAAAATAAAATAAAATAAAATAAAATAAAATAAAATAAAATAAAATAAAATACAAGCTGACTCCACCAACATATTGTAGTTACATTCGTTTACATCATGTATTTTCCAGCTGCCAGTGCAAACTGTTGGCTGTAGCTGCTGTCAATCCAGAGACCGAAGTCCCCCTGCACACAGTCTGTACAGCCTGACGCGCGCACAGCGGGAGAACGGCGCTACCCAACCTCAGGCAAACTGCTTCAGCGGGCAGCCTGCAGGCTGCAGCACTGCCTGGGTGTTCAGAGGCACGAGAAAATGGAGAGAGACAAAGAGGAGACTGGTACCAATATTTTGCAACCCGAATGTGACTTTCATGTATGTATGCATAATGTTCACAGCATCAGGTACTTGTGCACGTCTCTAATAAATACCATGTTCAACAACACAGTTTCACAAAGCCGCTGAAGAAGAACTTGCTGTGAAATAATACTCTCTAGTTTTACTGAGACAAAAAGAGATCTCTCTGTAAACTGGAGTCAGATTCTTTACTTAGTGCAAATCTAGAGCAAGTCCCATGATGTCCCACATAAAATTTAATTACATACAAACACATTGGAATAACCAGGTAGTCAAATGACCAAAAATTGCTCTATAAACCATGTGCCTCTATGCTCCAGAAAAAAAAGAAAGAAAGAAAGAAAGAAAGAAAGAAAGAAAGAAAGAAAGAAAGAAAGAAAGAAAGAAAGAAAGAAAGAAAGAAAGAAAGAAAGNAAGAAAGAAAGAAAGAAAGAAAGAAAGAAAGAAAGAAAGAAAGAAAGAAAGAAAGAAAGAAAGAAAGAAAGAAAGAAAGAAAGAAAGAAAGAAAGGAAGAAAGGAAGGAAAGGAAAAAGAAAAAAGAAAGAGGGAGAGAAAGGGAAATTCAAGTATTCCTTTAAAAACTGATAGGCTTCATATAAGAACACTGAAATATTTCACATGGGCATTTTTTTATGATACAACTTTTGACTTTTCATTTCAAACCTGCATTTTTAAAACTGGCCTTAAAGAAGAATACCAGAAAGGAGTTGAAAGGGTTAAATGGGACAAGCAAAACATTTCTTTTCAGCCAAAATTCTCTTGGCTGCTGTAAAATAAATTGTTGTTCATTTTGCTGAAAAACTTCTGAAAGCCACCTGCAGCCCTTCCGCCACGCTGTTCCATTCAGTTTGCCTTTCCAGCCAAAGCGACATCTATTTCAACAGCTCTGTCCATCAACGCAGCACCTGAATGATGGCACAGAGCTTGTATTATCACTGACGAGGATGAGGAGGCTAAACTTGGAAGCCAAGCTTTGATAAGCAGGTAAAAAAGAAATCAATTTTCAAATATTTAGTTTCCAAAATGACATATGGTTTCATTTTATGCCTACACAGGAATGATTCAACTGATCCTGGATCTAAAATCCTTGCAGCATATTTTCTCACTTTCAAGAAGCTTCTCAGTTTTCCTGTACAGGCTGGTTTACTCACTTGGTGACGGGTCCCCCAGATCTGATGCAGTGTTTGAAGCAGTGACGGGTGCATGTGCAAGAGAGAGGGAAGAAGCAGAGGGGAATGCCCACGGTGCGTTGCTAACAGACACCCAGTTTCAGAAGGCTGTGGCTCGCAGGTTCCTAATTCATTTAACCTCTTTGATCTCATCATGAAATACAGAAAAGCAATGACAAGATTGCATATCAAAACACACACATCAGTCCCATGCAGAATAGCAGACAGAGGCAGTAAACATGCTTGTGGTAGATGGAGAAAACATCTTTTGATGGGGAAAAAAACCAGCTTTCTTTCCAGTTGTGTGGTCCTCCTATATGTGAAATACAAAAAAAATCCACAAGCTGTATCGGAAAGCGAATATACACAGGTGCTTGAATTCACTTCTGCTGCACTCCGCTTGGCTACGGTAATGATTTACCTTCCCTGTCTCATTAGGTGTTTGCAATGGAGCAGAAGGCAAATGGCTGCGGCTCAGACGCCAACGATACACCTCTTAAAACAGCCTAGGCTGCAAAACAGTCACCAGAAGAGGGATACATTTTATCAGGGGCCAGGAGTCTGTTCTCCTTAAAAAAAAATAAATAAAATAATGGCAGCCCGTCCAGCTAGAAAGCTACACCCATCTCCAAGGCATGAAAGTATCTGTATTTTAAGAAGATTTACCACTCTCCTCTTTCCAACTGTCAACCTGCCCCACTCCAGTTATCTGCCTGCCTTTCCTCCCATCTCTTTCTCTGTATCCCTAGATTCCTGTGCATATCTATCCTTTTCCCTATCTTTCCCTCATCCCACTCCGTTTTTTATCATATTTCACTTCTCATTTCTTAGTGATTGCCTTCCATCTCTTTCTTCCTGTCCCCTATAGTTTCTTTCCATTTCCATTCTCCCCCTATCCCTCTCTTTTTCTGACACATCTTGACATCCTCATAGTGATTTTTGAGCAATCTGAAAAGCTGTAGTCAGGTATTGGATCCCTCACCAGGTCAAGAGAAAACATTAGGAAAGCCAGTGGTCAGATGCAATAATTACTATTGACTATGGTCAAGAGTGACAGCAGTCTTTATAGCCCCAGATGAGATCTAAATTATTTGTAAAATGCAACACTATTGATTTTTCATTTATCCCCTGTGTGGCGTCTCTATAGGACTGAGACAGGACACCTTGGATATGTTATCTCTTCATTTCTTAATGTCATTGCTTTCTCTTATGTGTAAACTCAGCCATTTTTTTTTCATCCTTAAGATACTGACACTCCTCACTGTAACTCAATTTCAACATGTTTTGCTTTGCAATTTTCTTATTGTGCTTTTTTTTTTTTTTTTCAAATCACACACAAAAAATCATATAGGAAAGCCAGAGAGAATCCCATCATCTGATACATCATGCTTTCTAATTTAACCTTTTCTGGACATGTTCACTGCCTCACTACAGTGCAAAACACCCCAAAGCATGCTAGCGGCTTTGGTCTTTCAGCTTCAACCAGTGTTTCGGTCTAGGGGGCTCTAGAAATGAGCCTGCCATGACATGAAGGCGAGCAGAGAACACCCTCAGCTGGGTCTTAGCACCTCAGTGCTTCCAATCCCCTTCTCGTGGCCGCAGAGCCTCAGCGGTGACCTTCATCTGAGCCAGCTTCCAGCCACAGTGGGTTGCTGGTCCCTGTCATGTCATGGACAACGGACCCCTCTTCCATCAGGGCAGGGATGGCTCCAGAGCCATGAGCCCACTGAGCACCATGAGGCACTGCTGAATGGTGGCAACTGTCGGAGACCCTTCATGTGCCTTCACCTTAGTGTACGGCAAAGACCTCTGCACCACAGCGCCTGGAGAGAGCAGCCGCGAGCAGCGTAGCTTAACTGCATCCTAATGTCTTCACAGAGCTTCTCCGAGCAAAGTTTCCATTAATTTTAACTATACATGTTTGATGTGTCTCTATCATTCCATGAAGAAGAGTCGAGGCAAGACAAACACAGATGTTAACTGTAAGTGTGAGGTTTTAAATTAATTTCTACTAAAAATCTAATTATTGGGTTATTTATGAAGGCTCAGAAAATTCATTTTCTAGTCACAGAATGTACATTCTGTACATTTGGGAAGGATTTGTTCGGTCTTTCAATCAAAGTAATGACCTTAAACCCTTTTTGATCTTATCCAGTCTTACCATGAAGTAATAACCAGCAATTTTATTATAAAGAGCTTTGGCATCTTCAAATCAAGGACCGATCTAAGTGCAAAGTCCTATTAGGGTTTCTAAATGAACATTTTTTATTAGTATATGAAGAGCTAATGAAGTTCTTAGCTCAACTTGCAGTCAGTTCGACTGAACCACACCTCTTCTTGCCGGAACAAATGGCTGGAAATACGCCACCTCCTTAAAGTAAAGCCCCATTAAAGGAAAGATCTGCTACGGCCCATTACAGAGCCGCCACATCCCTGAAACAGGAATTCAAGCTCGGCTGGTATATAACCAAATAGGTATTTTCAAGCAAAGCATTCCATATGATAAATCTGAAGGTGAAGCCATCTGTGGAAGAGGACGTTTCACGAGTGGAGACTTTGGAGTCACTAATGAAGCGGATGGCTCAGCTTCAGGAAATGCCCCCAGGGTTTTGCAAGATGTTACTGCTGCTCACTGGCTCTTTCTCAGGATTAAGCACAACGGCAGGAGCAGCCACAGCTGCCCGTGTGCTGCAGCGCTGGTTGCTGCTGCTCAGCAGGCAGGTCCTGTGGAAGCTCTGCTTGCGGCAGAGCTGTCACACAGGGCGGTGTGCAGGGCATGCAGAGGGGACAGGCTCTGCAGGGCGCAGGGGCTCCACGTCGCCTTGACGCAGCCAGGCTTGCAGGCATAGCTGCAGTGGTGCCACTAGCCCATGGCCATTTCCTCTCCCTGGACAAGGTGTCGGGGCACCATTCAGCAGCGAGAAGCACATCAAGGAGGAGGAAGAGAAAATGCAGAAGGAAAAGCAACTTCCCACATCAGCATCCTCTGCCCTCCCCAAATGTGTTATCTCTTTGGCCAGAGCAGACCACACACTTCAAAGTCAAGAGTCACTAATCCCATATTTTGTCTCTGGAGAAATGTTTTTTGTCTTGGCATGACGAATTCAACAAGCAAGCCCAGCAAAGCAGAAATGTCACCAAAGGCCCTCCCACGCAGGACCTGCGATTACCATAAGTGTGCACTCTTAACCTGTTTCATCTCTAATTGACAGGCAGAGAAGAAAGCTGGAAAGGAGAAGAAAAGCAAACCTATGTTGAATTTTAGCATCTTCTTGATTCTTGGTTAAAATATGGCTTCTGAAAAAAGAAAACAAAGGAAAAACAAACGGAACAGGCAAGTTCAATGCCTTTTGTACTATCCTTTCCCATGTTCTAAGTACTGGAGAGAAACAGAGCAAATCCCCCTCACTGCAGTCTCTCCTGATTAGGATGGGAACGCAACCAAGGGTGAGGGAGAGATTTAGTACCCAGCCCTCACCAACTGCCGCCCCAGTGGGGAGGAGCAGCTTGTGGGGGCAGAAGCTGCGGCTGAATGTCATTAAATGTTTCTTGTTTCTCTGGAGTCACAGGGGGTGAGAATCCATCGCCTAGGTAAATCTGGATGTAAAACAAGCAGGGACCCAGCTGGAATCAGTTTAGTGATATAAAGACACATAGTCTTAATTAAGGGAATTGTGATTTGCCAATGAAATCCCAGCAGGGCGTCTGTCTGCCTGATCAAAGCCTCGACTTTCTGATGGAATCTTAAGTGCAAGAGCCATGAAATTACTTTTTGAAAAGGGAACATGCAGCACAAAGAGGCAGAGCGAGAGGGGAGGAGGTTGAGGGAGGGAAGGACGGCCGGAGAGTGGAGCGCAGAGCGGTGCTACCGGCACTTTCCATTCTCTCCTTCCAAATAAGCTACGCTGGAGCAGGATGGGGAAAAAAACGCACAGGGAATGCCACAGGGCTAGCAGAGTCAGCGTTTAGAATGATTACCTGCCCCGCTAAGCAGAGACATAGTCCCAAGTTGTTCCTTAAACAATTATTTTTAAAAGTGTTTAGCAGTATTTGGGGGAAATGGTTATCTTTAGTTCTCAGTTAAGTCTTTTTCC
Organism: Eudromia elegans; assembly: GCA_003342815.1. NCBI lineage: Eukaryota > Metazoa > Chordata > Aves > Tinamiformes > Tinamidae > Eudromia > Eudromia elegans. The sequence continues at coordinate 893,007 of PTEX01000047.1, forward strand.
CATCCCCTTACCCATTCTTATTCTCAACACACCTGGGAAGAGTTGTGAATTAAATCACAAATTAGGCAAATTCTGCATGATCTGGAATTATGCTGCTATGAAGTCCTAGGACACTGAAAGCTCTGTAAATCAAGACAGAAAGTTGACAGAAGAGACGCAACCCGTCGGCTTCATTCATCATGTCTATAACACCCATGCATTCCCACAGCACTCAATAAACTTCCCAAACCCCATCCCCTCACGCAGCAGACTCAGCACATGGGATCTACATGGGATTAGCTCCAAACAGCCTCAGATTATTTCCGAAGGTCAGCTGAGGCATCCAGAGGACATCACATTTCCAAACACTTTCAATGGGTCTTCTGTCCTCTGACATTTAAATACATATTTTCTTTGAAGAAAGCTCCCTCACTGCTGGACTGAAAAGCCCAAAGTAACAATTACAGAGAGTAGGATGTCAGAAGAAGCAAGCTGCCACCTTGCTACATCCACTTACTCAAAGGGACTGAGGCGAGTTGCTTCCAAGGAAGAAATAAAATACTTGCACGCACCTGCTGTGAGGGGCAAGACTCCATTTAATGTCGGAGCAGTCCCAGCAAAATACACTGGGCTGTTCCACTGGTTGGGCAACAGCATGGACCTAATAAATCACTACTGGTGTACTGACACCATGCCAGGAACTAAAGCAAAAGTGAAAATAAGCAATAGAGCCCTAAGAATTTCTAGCTGTGTTCCAAATATCTGGAGGAAAACACTGGATGTGTTAAAAAAAAAAAACAAAAAAACAAAAAAACAAAAAAAACAAAACCTCAGTGAGGGAAAACACTCCATTTTCAAGCATCTCCAACAGTTTGTGTAGCAAAAAGCCTAAGGGATTTTGACAAGTCGCTGTGCAGGCCACAGAGAGCAGCGCTGGTTCTAGCTGGTGGCATAAGGAACTCTGTTTAACACTCCGCAATTTGCTTGGCTCTTATTAACGCGTCTAGATCTAAGAGAAAAGCAAATCTCAGCAGCACTGACTTAGTCAGCTTTAAAGCTCCCCTTTGTGACTGCGTAACTCTTGAGAGGAGCTGCCGTTGAACAAATAAACAAGTGGGTCACAGAGCTCAAACGCTCACCTTGATTACCCCGTCTCAACACGCGGGTGTCTCCCGCCTGGCCCCCTCAGCACCTCTCACTCAATTCATAAGGCATAAATTAGCCGTGCAGCGGCCACGCACCGTACAGGTCTTGGCCTCCTGAAAGCTCCCCAGCCCGGATGCTTTGTTTGCACGTGTGAAGCTCACACACTAGTACCAGAAACACTCTTCTCCCCATTTTCTTGTCCCCCACAGCACGTGCTCTTGCCTGCCCGGTCTTGCTGCTGAGAGATGAGGGAGCCCCCTTGGCTGCGGCTGCTGCCGTCAGCTCCCATTCACTCAGCGCCCTTTTCTCACTTCTCGATCTGTTTTCAGATCTCAGGGAAATGGATTTTCTCTCTTGCTCCTTCTCTTCCTTCCCTGCCATTGTTGCTGTGCACTGACTACTCCTGTGCTCTCAAATCTCGGAGAGCGAGTTTATGTAAAAAACATACAGCTCCAAGTATAAAGGAAGGTGTTTTCTAAGAGATTGCAACAAAAACACAGGGGCTTTAAGGGGGATTAACAGCCATTTCACATATGCACCCTCTTTGAAACACCTTCCTTGGCGCTGTCAGAACAGGCTTCACTGCGCAGCAGCAATTCACACACTTGAGTTTCCCAGGCAGACTCTGCTACGCCTGAGGGGCTAATTAGAAACACCAAAATACACTATTAATTTGTGTATCTTGACTCATACGCTTCTGGCTCCGCTGCTCACCCCCCAAGCACACTCAAGATCTGGAGGAAAGTATCCCAGCCTAGCAAGCAGGCAGCCTCCATCAGCCCACATCCCAGCCACTCACACATTATTTTCCAAGCCCAAGAGCAACGGGGGGCTCCCTCAGGAAAGCTGGGTTGCAGTCTGCATCGACAGCATTACCACGGCTTGGGACTACATGTTTTGTCAAGGTTTCCAACCCAGATGTTGAGTCATCACACAGCCTTTCTGCATATTATGAACACCATGAGCCTGCTTCAGGAATAACAGGTTAGACCCTGAATAAAGGTAGCTCTGCCCCGCTCCAGGAATTCAGTGGAGCTGAAGTACTTTGCACCACTTGAGCACGGGACACATAGTTGTATCTGTGTGCCCACATACACACACATATAGCTATTAACGTTGACATTTGAGACCACAGCCTGCAGTCTTTCAAGAGTTTCTTTCAAAGCTTTCCTTCGGGATACTCTTCTTTATCCCTGTGAAAAACCTACGTGGCCTCAGCCTTGCAATGAGACTCCAAGTGCAGGTGAGCAGGAGGATGGCCTCCCGATGAAGGCCAGGAACGAATACTCAAGCCAGGTGAGTCCTGCTCCTGCATTTCAGCTCTCTGTCCCGGAAAGGGTGCCTCTTTGGCTCCCTCCATTCCTCCTCTCCTCTCTCCCACACTGTGAAGCTTGCTCAGATGCTGTGGTTATGGCAGACGAACTAAACAGCAGTGAGGTCATCCTACCCTCCATTTTACTTCCCCAGGTGTGTATTTCTTAGGTGTGTATTTCTGTACTCCGCTCTCTCAGTTTAGTTTCTCCTCCAAGGAAAAGCAGCTGCTTGTAGAGAAGCCATCACCAACATTCGCTCCCTGCTCGCAGACTCTTGCTCTGCTGGAGTTTGTACCTGTTCTGCTCATCCACAGGGACTTCCTCAACAGCAGAATCCCCCTCCCCTTCCTTATATAATGAAAAAGCCCTAATCCATCCCTCCACACATGCACTTCTTAAAATCAGTGCTCATTGTATTATTCCCGAGTTCTCAAAGGGCATTAATTGCTTTGGGCTTCACCTCAGAGCTGTTGAATACTGATAATAACTGGTTTGCCTAGGCTTACTGCCTAAATAGCTGATAATTACAGCCTAAGAACAGCAAGGAGCATGCTGTCTCTCTACCATAACCGTCTGTCTATCTGGTTTGCTCGGCATCTGTCCGCCTGTCTCTGGGCAATTGTTCCTATTTCTACTTTACTTTCTTCTCCTTGGCCTTTCTTTCTCCTTTGTCTTTCTTTCTCTTATTTCCTCCCCGTTTCTTTTCAATCTCTGGTTTTGTCTTTTCCAGAGTCCTGACATCTTTGATCCCTTGTCAACAGGGAACACAGCGTACTGGCTACACATTCTGAGATCCAAACATTTTATCACCCCCCAAAAGAAGCTCAGGATGTGACAGGTGAAATGTCAGAAACCATTACAGAGAGAGGGAGGCTTTCCAGCCCCACGGGGAAACCATCCGGTTTGCAGCCTGCGCTTCACCTTCCAACTGTGCAGGAATCAGCAAGCCGAGCCAGGCAGGCATGCATCCAGAGAGAAAAGTGGACAGAGATACCAGCGTGCAGGCAAGATGTTGAACATTTGGGGCGCATGAGGGGGACTGCTGCAAAGGAAACCAGTTGGATCCTCATCTCGATTCCTCTTTGGCTGTATCTAGGTCCAGTCACCTCTGTGTATCCAAGGCAAATGTGTTCCCATCAGATCCCACTTTCATATAACCTCACTGCATTAGTGTGACCATCTGCTCCCTCACCTTTGCCAAGCTCCCATGGACAATGATCATCACCACACATTGACTAGAGAGCCAGACACTGAAATAGAAGCACAACTTTACAAGCCAGAAGGGCAATGAGAGAATTCAGTCTCTGCTGGAGCCCGCTGCACTGGAAACCTAAGGATAAATATAAAAACAAACAAACAAACAAACAAAAACCCACAGAAGCCTATTGGGTAAAGTGAATAAAACCCAGGATTGACATATTGTTTTGCAGACCATGGTACAAAGCCCACAAAACAGCAGAGGCTTGTGTAATAACACATCAGCTCTGCCTGCCTGAGACATTACAGACACTTACATTTGTGTGTAAGCAAAGAACCCCGTGAAAATGAAGGCACAAGCAGGAACTGGCAAAGTCGCTGCTGCCTCCAGAGTCTGCCAGGCATAGGCAAGAGAGGAAGGGGTTATCTCGAAACATCTCTGTCGCAGACCACCCTGGATTGCCAGGACACAGTACTGGCACCATCCATCATAGCACTACCGCTTGCTGAGGGCTTTTCTGCTAAAGCAGAGTACAAAGCTCTCCATCCCCTGCTCACTGCTCTGGCAGTGCAGATGGGCAACGGGAGAAGCCTGGGGCATTTTTTGGACAAGCGAGATTACCAACTCATTCCTCACAGCCAGTCTGATGCTGCCAAGGGGCCAGGACTCATCCCAGGGAGACCTAACTGTTTGTCATTGCCTCCTTCTCCCCGGAAAAATCTCTCCCTCCTCCTTTGCCCTCTTGAACACCAGGACCTCAGGCACATGGCAGTTCAGCTCTGATGCATCTCTGCTGAGGAAGGAGAAGACTCACCAGCAGCCCTTCCCAATGGTAGGTCCCAATGGACCTTCCCCGTGGCTGGTGTAGAGCAGCTGCTCCAGCTCTGAGAAGCAGGCTGTGCTAGGAAGAGGGTAGGAAGGGGTCTTTGCACCAAGTAGGACCAAGCTACACCTCAAAGAGTGGCACAGAGCAGGGCACAAGATTAGTATTGAACATATGGCAATGGTATGGTTGCATGAGAGCTTCATAGTCGGTATGTTGTAGTAGACCGTGCACCTCTGGAAGCGTGATATTGCTGCCATGTCATTCTATCAGTCTTTTCCAGTACAGATTTCCCCAAATCATAAAAAGGTTACCATTCAAATGCTCTGGGGACGTTCAACTCCTAACTCTTCTTCCTCCCTTCATCACTCTCCCTGATATAATGCTCATGAGCAGACGACCACTGGAATTTGGAAAGAGAAACTCACTTCCTTCCTCACAAAGGATCTTAACTAGCTCCTGTTCCTACCATTTGCACAAAATGGTTTACTTGCACCTTCCTCTTCCCTTCCCGTTTTCTCCACAAAAATGTTCTGGCAAATAATCCTTTTGCTTCCTGATAAATAGTACCACTTGCCTCCCATGAGAATGCACCCTACCAGATGGTAGGGTGAAACAACTATCAGGAACACAAGGAAGTGTTCTGGCTCTCTCTACACAGGAAAAAAGCCAAAAGGAAAAGGAAAAACACTTTCAGACAATGTGCCTGCTGAAACAGACTGATGAAAATTAAGGGGAGTGACAGTTCAGCCTTTTCTTGCTTGACCCTAATTTAATTTCCTTCTCTGCTTCGATCTGCAGGACTAAAGGACTGCCTATCGTCTGAGGCTGGTGGAGAGGCAAAGGCAAAAATTCTTCTTGACACTGCATTTTGTGCTAGGCCTTGAACCTTTTACTACTGTTTTCCAGGCCACAGCTTTTTTTGAAAAAATAGTGTGGAGATAGCCCTCCCACCCAGCTTTGACGGGCCTTCTCAGTAAGCCAGCTACTCTTAGCCAAAGACTGGGTAGAGTTATGTTTGCCTGAACATTTTCTGCAGTGTCACAGACAGTAAAATCATTTGTTCTGTAACAAACATGGGCCATGAAGGGTGTTGAATCATGTTCTTACCATAACACTGCTGTCCTTCACTGCTGAACCTAACTGTGACGGCGCAGGTTGTGTCTCTTAGATCTTCTGATTAAAACATCCCGACCAGAACCTGATCTCTCATCCAATCTGACATTAAAAAGAATTGTTCCCGACCCAGTCCTGGGCCCACAGCTTATAGGAACAGGGATTGAAGTTGATTCACGAGTTGATTCACAGTGTGTATGTAACATCGTCAGTGAGACCTGAAGATAAGCACCTCAATAACACCCTCCAGTGCCCTGACTTAATCAGCTCCCAGTCAGCCTGCAGAAAATATTCCATATTTGAGTCTGCATTTTAAAAAAAGAAGAAGAAGAATCTGGGCTGTGTGTTCAGATCCAGCTTTTCCTTGTTTAGCACTGAAAAAAATTCAGCTTGAAAGTATCCTTCATTTAACACTGGGAGGACAAGGGTGGGCTACATGGGCAGAGCAGATCTCTCCATTCTTAGACCATCGAGAGAACAAAACAGAGCTCGGCATCTTAAATTTTGGAGCAATTCAACCTTTAGAAGCAGTGAATGCAAAACAAAAAGGGCCTGACGCCATTTTCTCCAGTGATGTGCCACGGCTTATTAGGAAGGGGTTATAAGCTGCTTTCCAGTGTACTTGTTCTCTGCGAGATAAGCTGACTAGTGGGAAATCAATCACTATGAATTTTGATAGCAGCGCCTGCTGAAGTAATTACTTCAAACATCAATAATTCTGCTTACCTGCCTGTGGAGTTTTCAGTCATGCTGAAGGTTAGATTAACGCCGTGGTGCTCCTGGGGACTTTTTGTTTTGTTTTGTTTTCTCTATCCCTCTCCATCTACTTCCTTATTTTTTTTTAAGCACTGATGTAATTGAAATGTCACTTTGTCCACTTCTCTCTCACTCTTCTTTTCACCCAAGTCATCAACATGAGTTTGCTCGTATCAGTGAAACTGTCTCCACAATTGTGTGCACTCGGGAATCGTGGTTGATTCTTCCTGTCAGAATTACCAAGCACTGAGCACTCGTATCACATTCCCTCTTCAGGTGTTTATATGTATGTTTAAGTTTAGAGATATAAAGAGAGAAGTTTTGAATGTCTTTGGTGCCAAACATTCCTGTATTTGAGACCCTGTGAGTGATCTCTGAAGAGTGTAATTTGGCTCCTTTTAATTCACTGATAAGCATACTCATACACATAGGTATGTACATTTTAAGGTGACACTACATCACCTAAAACCTCCCTGACTCAAAATTAACTCCCCATAAAAACAAAAAGAGAATAGCTGATACAACATGTGTATATGCTTGAACGTTCAGCCAATGACAAATTAAAGAGGCTATTACTGCAGAGAGAGGCCAAGTATTTCATCTAGTTACTAAACACCATGATAAAATTATAGCATTATCCAAAATGTGTATCATTTTCATTTTAAATGTAATGTATGATCTGAGTTTTAGACTACTGTGCTTCACAGACTGCAGCTTCCTCCATTTGCCACTTCTCCTCAGCTCCTGGATATCTCCTGCTGCCTTATGCTAAATACCCTCCAGGTTTCCCACTGTTGCCCCTTTTATACCCAAATTTCATGCAGCCCCAGTAGTTCTGCTCTCTCTGTTGGAGCAGCAATGTATTTATTACTATATTATTATTGTATTTCAGCTCCCAGCTATAGCAAATTTCATCCTGCTGTAACCCCTACCTCCATCTAACATTAGTCAGCCTGGGACTCCAACAGGCTTGGCAAATTTGATAGATTTGTTTATCAGCTCATCAGAATTGATGTAAGCATGGCCTTACTGGCTGACTGCCTTGAAAGCAGGCAGAGATGTGCCACGGGGTACTCTTCTCACTTTTCTTTCCCTATCTTTCTCCATTCCTTGCACAGAGCGATCAACTGGGATACTCTGCAGACTATTTAAAGTTATTTACATACAGACTTCATTCCCATAAACAGACCACTCCCCTCAAATTAAACATTTTAAGTCCCTTTTAATGTCGTAGACTGATCTTAAAGGCCTAGTTTGTATAGATGTCCACTGTTTATAGCGGTGATTGATTAAATACATGTCATAGCTTTGAGCCAAGAAAGCGCTCTGCAGACCCAGTTTCAGATCCAAAAAGTGTCCTGCTGACAACTGCCCACATAAATCCAAGCAAAGAAAGAACCAAGACTAAAAGCAAGCGCTTTCCTGTCTGAATGACAATTCCCACTCGCATTCATCCCTCCAGCACCACTCAGCAAATCTCTGCAGCCCCTCTCGCTGAGAGCCGGTTGCGACGGCAAGGGGAGAGCGCTGGGCCCCACAGATAATCAGGCATCACGCACGGAGGCTCCTTCCTCCTCACTTACTTCAGGGCAGCCACATGTGAAAATGAAAGCTGCAACTTTAGCTAAATCCTACTCCCAGCTATCTTAATGCGGCTTTGCTCAAGACAGATAACTGAGAGCTGAATTTGGGCCATATTCTCCATAATGACAAATCGATATTTGATGACCTGCTGTGAGCGCGTCTATTCGGTTTATTAACAGGAAAGTCCTCGTGGTTGATCTGGCACTGTTTATCTCCTTGTTATCAAATCTCCCCTGAAATTAACTGTTAAGAGAAGGGAGGACATATCTCTAAAGAGAAACTGAAGCGGAGTGAGGCTTTTAGCAACTGCAGCCAAGGAGTTTTGCACACTGTCCCAGCCAGCAAACAATAGGTCGTCAGAATGACTCCTAACAAAGGATTTTAAAATAAAATTTTCAATTTCTGGACTTCCAACAATGAGAATAATGTCAATGCTGTTTGAAGTTGTTTCCAAATATATTTCAGAATCTCAAAATTTTTCTTTCTTAGCAAGGACATTGCACAGCAAAAAGATGAAGATGTCTGTGATATTTGTTCAGCGCTAACATTAACATGTTTAGCAAAGATCTGGGAACAGGAGTGGAGAGAGATATGACTAAATCTTCAGATGATGCCATTTATTTAGTTTAACCAAGAGTGAAGATGGTAAAAACTTTCAGCAGAACCTGCCAAAGCTAAGTGAATGAGTGCAAGGATGACAAATGAAGGGCGGTGCTGACAAATACCACATTTCAGAAGGAATCTTTCGAACCATCCGCACGCATTTCTAAACTGTCTAAGAACTCTGTGGACAGCTCAATGTGTAACAGAGGCAATCTTCAGTGTGAACTAAATATCAAGACGCAAGTAGAAAAGAGCAAAAAAGGACATTGAGAATATTAATGTATCATACAAATCCATGACAATCCTCCAAGCGGAGAATGCGGTAAATTTTAAAGAGCAGGGCAAAAAGAAGTTGGAAGACTGCAAATGCTATGAAAAACAAACAAACCAACAAAACCAAAAATTAGATTGAAAAGACCGAGAAGGTCCAGGCTGAGAAGAACAAACCTCACACATGAGGAGAGAATGGCGTGCAAACACGAAATGGTGTAGCCAAGGTAAATCATGAGATCATATTTCTCCCTTCTCTTTCTGCGAGAAGATAAATTAATCACTGGATTGAAAAGCGACAGTTGCCTGGAAACCCACTATCATGACCCAATTACATTCAATAAGGGCAAGGAAAGGTCAGCACCTACTGCTAAGACATACATATACATACCCACATTTGTACCCGTAGCTTACAAATGCATGCACACACCCTCTTAGGGCTTCAAGAGACAGCATTTGAGGAAAATTTTAGTGAATCTGATAAGGATCAAAGATTAAACAGATAACATGAGGGAAAATTGGAAGTACTTTAAGAAGAGGTAATTAACTAGTCAAAATGGTGGAGTCTCACAGTCAAGAAAGTGTACAACTTTGGATGAGAAAACAAGGCTCAGTTTGATGGCGAATAAAGCAGCAATTAGAAATAAAAGCAGCATATGGCAAAATGTGAGGAGGCAGTTACAGGTAGCAGTCAACATAAATGAATGTTATGGGATGTAAGAAGCTGATACGGGAAGCTAAAGACATCAGGGAAAAATGCTTCACTCAGAGTTAAGATTGACAATATGCAGGTTTCATAAAATACTTAAGGAACAAAAAGAAATGTAAAGAAAATTAAAATGTAATAGTAGTTAAAATGGTAATACTACTAATGATGAGGCAAAAAAACCAATAACCATTATTTAATATACCATTTAATATATTTACTCTGGATAGGAAATAATAAATACCATTAGAGATAAGGTTTGCAAGCCATACCTACAGCTTATACCTACAGTCCTGAAATAGCTGAATAAAGAGATCCCTGGCCATTCAGTGTTAATTTTTAATAAATTTTAGAGCACCGAGGAAACTCAATACAATTGGGAGACTGCTAATGTGGAGTCAATATTCAAAAAGAATCGGAGAATAAAGAAGGTTTCTTAGTCTAACAAAAATCCCAGGAAAGATCACAGAAATGCTGATTTAGGATTAAACTGTTAAATAATTAATGGATATCAATATAGTTAATGCCAGACAACATTGCATTATGGCGAAAAAGTCTTTCTAAAGCAGTACGATTCCATACTTTAATTAAATTACAAACTTACTTGATAATGGCAAATGAATACCTATAACAAATTTTGGCTTTTGTAGAGCTTGCAGTATAATGCCTCATATCATTCTGATTTAAAATTGCATTATATGTTAACAATAAAGCCTCTATTCAACAGATTGAGTACTAACAGAGGGAACTCAAAAAGGAACAATGAATGGGGAATCATCCTCCAGCAGGAGTGTTCAGAGTGAGCTTCTGCACGGATCCTGAGTAAACAGAATGCAATTATACATCTCATTGTCAATGTGGAAATAAATGTAAAATATCCGAGGGGAAGTTTGCTGAGATTGGAAGAGAGGAGCAGTCGTATAAAACAAACAGATCACTTCTGAATTGTGTCTGGTTAAAAGTGGAATATTTTTTGGCTCAGCTAAATACAAAGTAATATATCCAGGACTAAGGATGTAAGTCACATCCACAGAGTGAAGGACTGCAAGCAACAAAGTTGAGACCTTGACGAAGATTAAGGTTCACTGTGGATAAGCACAAGTTTAGCAAAAAGGGACAATGCCAGCCTGGAAACTACAGCAAAACATCCTCAAACTAGAGATGAGGCACAAATTGTACTGGAAGGGATTAACCATTGGAAAACACCAACAACAAAAACCTTCCAAGAGAAGCACTAACTTCTCTCTCTCCCAGTCTCCTCATATCAAGAATTGATGCCTTTTTGAAAGATATGTTTTGGATATGTTTTGTGCCAAACACAAGTTATCCAACCTCAATACAAATGGAAGCCAATGAAATGAAATGGCTGTGCTCTGCAGAAGGTCACCATTTATGATCTCTTGTTTCTGCTGGCCTTAGTCTCCCTGAATTGATAAAAGGAGGCTTTTCAATAAATTGGAAGAGTAGAAAATTGAAATAATGAGAACAGCAGAGATATTCAAACTCAAAATACAATTAGCCTGTGGAATTCACTTTTTTCTGCATGCTGTTGGCTGACTACAATAAGCTACTGGGATCTCACCGGCAATAACAGACTCTGCCCTATAAAGTCAGTGCTCCCCGAGTACCTGATCTCTTGACAGGCACCCAGAGCAATTTCTCTGCAAACCCCAGCCCTCTGTAGCCTGTCATGCCTCAGCTCTCAGAGATGAGGTAATCAAAGCCTTCCTCCCTTATCACAGCAGAACTCAGTTTTGGATGTTGTTGTTGGTTTGCTGTCTTTCCGGAGATGAGAGAAGGGTTGTGGGAAGACACAGAAGAGGCATCGCTATTCACAGGACTGGACCTGTTCCCACACAGCACAGAGGCAGATTTCCCTCTCCTTTGGAAAAAGCACCCTAGAAGCATGGGCAGTGCCTTCCTGAGGGGCATCCAAGGCAGGTGAGTGGGAAACGGGAGCCACTGCAGGGAGCTCAGTGGGGTGTTAACAAGGAGTCCCATGACCAGAGGAACTAACGGACCTTGGCCAGCAGCAGATGTGCATCTTGGGGTAACTCCTGGGGAGATTTTCCAGTAAGGTGTGGCCCCTGCTGCACACTTCTCCATGACGGAATCTCTAATCAGTTTGACCAGTGAGAGCAAAACTTACTCAAGAGAAAGAAGAGTCGCTAACAAGCACATACCAACATCCACTGCTAATAGCCCTGTTTCCCTAGAAAGCCAGAGCAGGAAAGGATTTTACGGTGCGGGACGCAAGTCTATGGTCTTGCTTCCTGCCTATGCTAAGCTCCCCAAAGTAGAATGTAAATGTATTTTACTCCTACTGTAAATGCCAAGAAACAAGCTATATGTACATACAGTAAATACAGTCATCTCAAATGCAAATTCAGCTATGTACATGAAACTTTGATGAGTCATGCTTCAAGGCATGAAGAGTTTTATCTGTTGCTGGGCATGAGAACAGGTAAGACGCTAATAGGAAGGCTAACTGGGCAAGAGGTGGGACTGGGACTACAATGAGCATCCAAAGCTGGTATGACTTGGCATGACAAGCTGTGTTGCCGTAACCTGCTCAGCTGGATCCATATGACAGAGTTATGCTGCTAGTGTATTTTACAGCATGGGGCACTGGGATATCTCACAGTGTTGATGACCTTATCTCATGGTGTAGAAAACAAAAGTCATCACCACAATTTTGTCCTTTAGCCAAGACTTTGGCCAAGTCAGGACATAACTGGATTTTTCTTTTTTTTCTGGCCATGAAGGGAGTCTTGTGGGAGGATCCTGGAGAAACACTGTGACTGAATCTGAATCTTCACATCAAAGCAGGAAGCTCACACAGTAATAACAGCACCCAGGCTTCATCTTATACCCAAGGACAGATTAATTAACTCTGATTTAGAATAATATAAAACAACGTGCATATTATTTATAAACATATAAATATTTTATATATTTCATATATATAATGTAACATAACATGATATAAATGGTTCTACACATTACACTATACATATGTCTACATAGTAACAGGATGCTGATTTTGGAGAACATCAGAACAAAAGCATGTAAGAGCTGGACCATGAAGACTAGCCCAGGGAAAGGGGATAAATGGACAAGAAAAAGGGGCTTGGGCCAAAGGGAGAAGGAGATAACAGGAGAGACTGTGTGCAGAGATCCTGTGAAAAGGCAGGAAGGATGTGAAGGGAAAGACAACAGGCACGGAAAAGGTTTTGGGCTAAAGCAGACCACAGGGAAAAGAGGCAAAAGGGGAAGCATAGGAGGGAGCTGAACATGAAGAAGAAACAAGGAAACTGGAGAAGGAGAAGAGCAAATATCAGAAGGGAATTCACCGATGAAAAGGTAGGAAAGGAAGAGGGTATCCTTCCCTCCCTGCTCTGATGTATAATGTCTCTGTTATAGCTCATCTCTTTTGCTCCCTTTCATCTTCTACTTTCCTTACTTCTGTTCTTAACAGTCCCTTGCAGATATTTCTCTTCAGAAGAATTAATCTGCACAGAGCCCTTAGTATGTCCCTGCCCCTCTGCTTCCCTCCCAGCCCAGCACATGGGCACAATATGAGGGAAGACCTCTCACCTCTGCCGCTCCCCAGCGGGAGCTTTTGTCAGCTTATGAATCACTGCCAAGTACATGACACTAGGAAAGAACAAAATTACCTTCACACAGAAAGCCTCTCTCCGACAAACCCAAAGTTTGTTTCCACCAGAAGATGTCCCCCAGGGGACGGAATTTTGCAAATCATACGCAGTGCAATATTAATTTTTGTGTGTTATTTCAAGCTGACATGCTGTCTATTAAATGATTGTATTTTTCCTAACAGGGCTACTCCAGTGGGAAGAAAATTAACTCTTAATAAACATTTACCTACTCTTCTCTACACTATGCATCCTGTTTCTCCTTTTTCCCCTCATATATTCCCTCTGTTTGCCTTCCTCCCTAATCTCTGAAACCCACTTTCATTTTATCTTCCCTCTACCTTCATTCTTTTTCCTCATTTCTCTCACCTTTCTTTCTTCTTCCCTCTTACCTTTCCATCCCTCTCATTTTCCTGTTCTACACTTTCCTTCCTATACCTTTTTCCTTATTCTGCCATTTTGCCTCTGTGCCTGTGACCTCTCTTCAATCCATTCCCCGCAATCCCTGCTGAAAGCAGTGTGCTGGGACAGGCATTCAGTACATTTCCACATCCACAGAGCCATGAGTGCAGCCAGACCATCCCACAGAGCCTCCAGTATGGTACATTGTTCCGTAGGGCAGTAATTTTGGCTCCCAACAGTTATAAGGAAACTGGAACAAGTCACCACCCTCTAGCAGAGATTCAGCATCCTTGAGGACTCAATGCATGAACTTGGCTGGGACTACACAGTGCTCCAGCCTTTGAAATGGATAAGCAGAGAAAAGCACGTGCAGGATTCCTCTCCCCTAACTTCTGGTGACTCCAGGGTAGGCTTCTCATCTAACCCTTTCATCATGGTTCTGCTATAATCAGTGAGAAGAAAGAGGGATACTTCCAAAGGCTGGATTATTCCATACCTAAGAGTTGTCTCAGATAGGGTGGCTATCAAGATAGCCGCAACAAACAGCCAAGATTAGATGTCTAATTTTCAGACAGTAAAAGCTGGCTGATACGAAACACTCCAACTGAGACAAAGAGATAGAAGATAGAGGGGAAGTCTGCATGAGGAAAAAGGGAAGAGACTGGAAGAAATGCAAAACAAGGTGGGAAAGCTACCTCGTTTACCAGCAGACAGACTCCTCCCTCCGCTTCACTCCTCCCCTCCCTCCAGAAAAAGATCCTTGAAATACTGCAGTACATTCAGAGCCAGATTTGCAGGGAGGCTGAAGACCCACAGCTCCCATCGATTTCCCCTACAGTGTGGACTGCTCAGCATTTCTGACAGCCAAAAACCTAGCAACTCTGGTGAGCTGAGGACTAATCTAAGTGGCTTACCTTTCATTGCTAACGCCCCAGGCATCTCACCCCCAAAATGCTGACTTCATTACATTTTGCACTTAGCTGCTAGTGAGGAAAAAAATGGAGCGAAAGAACAGAGAATTAACACTAACATGTCTCTCAGAAAGCTGGTCAATATCTGAGAAATCCGTCTCATGCTATTTCCGCACACCATTTTCCACTAGTATAATTTAATCTCCTGACAACATGGGCTGTCAAGTCCTGGAAGGGTGGCCATGTGCGCATGCCCGTGCTTTTGCATCTGTCTATTGAAGTGTCAGTGATTTAGCTATATAGAGATGTACAGCAAATTGTGTCTTGCCAAAACTGGGAAGTGCAGCATTCTTTTCCATGGGGATCAGTGCTGCGTTCTGCAGCTGGCTGGATTTGGCATCTCCATCTATTTATCCACTGTATATGAAGACAGAGGGTTTAAATCACCAAACACGGAGCAAAGCTGAGAGCAATACTGCTTAAGCAATGACACAGTCTGTTCAAGTTCATATTCAAGGCTTCTGTACTAGGCAGCGTGGAAGAGAAGCATGTAGGAGACAGAATGACAGGCAGGAAATAGAAATTTCAATGAAATTAAGGATGAAGGCGGCAAACAAACCTACAGCATACGCTACGAACAGTCTTGTGAATAGTCAAGGCCATGTGCAACACTCCTCAAATCAATGCAAAATTGGTGGGTGTTACAACTTGCTCAGAACCATAACCACTGTCCTAGAATGATTTTCATATTACTATTTTTAGAATTGAGAAACCAGTCAATGGCCAGAGTAAAGAGTGGACTCTCACTTACAAACTTGAATTTCTACACAGGAAGACTCCCGAGTACATCAGGCCAATGGATAAGCATAAGAAGCTTGGGGCCTAGGAGCTCTGAAACCTCGGGATCTTGTCTGGTAGTGCTGGGGGGATAGCTGGGAGGTGAGCTCAAAGGAGCTCTGTTGATCTAAAGGGTACTTGCTGCCTACTTCACACCCCACCTTGGGTGTGAAGAATCACATCTTTGGCAAAGTAAAAAACACGTCTAAAGAAAGAAAAGACAAGCAATTTCCCAGACTGACAGTCTGCAGGAAGAAAAGGGGTGGGAGACACAGAAGACAATCTCTATAGCGTGTTTGTTTTTTACCTTTTACTTCACTTGCATAAAGCGGTTTCAAATTAGCCTGTGGGATAGTGAATCAGTACAGTCTTTTGCCCAAGACTGCCTTTGGTTTGGGTGCTATGTCATAGTCTTTAAATAAATCTGCCTTTCAAGGTTCTCTGACATCAGGTCCTCTGAGCTGTTTTCTTTAAGATGCAATTGGGGATTCCAAGAGAGGACATCCCAGCAGCTGCCCCTCAGCATCTGAGTTCATCAGCCTCCTTGATTCAGCCCCACTTGAATTTGATCAGTATTCATTTACAAGATTCATGAGAAATTCTGGGAATTTGGTTTTAATAGAACAAGAAGGTCATTTCCATTTGCTAACACTGGCTCATGCATATAATAGCGTGCTTTTCCTACCATAGTCTTGTTAATTAAAAACAGGAGATTTCTCTGTAATTATATATTAATTCCTGCTCATGACATTGTTATGTTCTCATATTTTTTTCTGCCATGACAAAGATTGCATTGAAGATATTTCAGAGAACAAAGCAATAAATTGAAACTGAGAGTCCATGAGCACCTCTGACTATTCTATGATCACAAGGCAATCTTGCCTATTAAGTTACCATGTAACTAATTACACAACAGTAATCTGATATTTCTTTTTTTTTCTTATTTTGGTGCTGATAAATTTGCATAGGAAAGGTTAGTCTCAGTGAAGAAGAACTTCATGTTCTCCCCAAGGTCTGATGGAAATACAATGCCTGTAAAATATCTCAAAGGGAAAAAAGCAAGGGTGGAACAATAAATGTTTGCCTTACAAATGGTGAGCCTGCCAGGAGCACCCCCCGCACAGAGACACATTCATTTGCAGTTTAATTTTTATTTCAGAGGAAGTAGTGAATACAAAAAACAGCAATGATTTCTCTATTCATCTTTCTGAAAAATTTGGCACCAAGGACGAACAAATGTGAGAGGGAAAAAATAAAAATAAATAAATTAAAATTCTGTTTGCACTGGATCACCTTGCTGAGTGAGATCAAACTTATCTGTATGTGTAGATAATTCAATGTTTTATGGCATTTTTCTGACATTGTACCTTTTCTCTCTCCATTTTAAGGTGAGAGGTGATGAATACTGGAGTAGATATGACTAATGCAATAGGTGCTGTCCACAGCCAGAAAGACACATAAGCACCCACACAGCCAGCTACTGCCTTTACTCCCTCGCCATCACCCCCTCACTCGCTATCCACTTCCAGTAGATGGGCCAAACTTACTTTTACCACATCAAGGTCACATTAATGAATTAATACTGTGTAATCTGTACTGATCTGCTACTTAAAACACACCTCCACCACAACCTTTAAGAAAAACATGACTCAGCTCAGAACTTGCCAAGTCTTGTCCTCCAACTCATTCCAGTCACTCTCCACTAAACAGGCAATAGAGATCTATCATTCCAAGTGATGTGGTCTTCTTCCAGGTATATCGCTTCAGAGAGGTGCTTCAGCAGCAGAAGTGACTATTAGCAATTTCTATTAACAAGCTGTCTTCCTCATGCATATTATATATACATACTACTATAAATATGTGCAATGGATTAAGATTCTGTCCCTCCAATCTCCCCATATTACACCTGATTACATTTTACCTGGAGCAAATGAAGAATGAAATTGCTATAGAATAAAGCACCTAAAAGAACAAGCATATTTTGAAAGCTCATAGGAAGTAAATAGGGAGATTAGATGGGGCCAAGAGAATAGGAGAGAATAGAAGAAAGTTGAGTAAGGTGACCCTGAGGGGACTGAAGCAAGAATAGAGATAAGATGAAAAGAATAAAAATGAGGGCAAAATTGTGTTAAAGGAGACAAAACTGATTGGAAAAAGAGGACATAAAGATAACAAAAAGACAACAGAGAAAGTAACACCGCACATTCAGGGAAAACAGAGGAATACAAGACAGGTAGAGACATACCTGGAAAGGCTCACAAAACTAAACCTTTGTTTCCACTTCTCTCTGTGTCTTCTACCTTTCCAGTCAATACTATTGTCTGTGGCTAAGCTCTTGAATCTCCTGGCTTGGACATCCTGATGGGGTTGCACAAGATCTCTCCCCACTCCTCATTCAGATCAGGGAAGGAACCCAAGGAGAAAAAGTGAGAGGAGGGGGCAAAAAATGAAACAGAGGTGGAAAAAAGACAAAGGAAAAAAACAGAATCACAGAGAGATGAGCATTATTTTCAGGTCTGGGCACTTTGCTCTCAGGAATGTGTGTAATTGAGGACCATTCAATAAAATGATTAGGAAAGAGAAGGACTTATCACCTAACTTAATTTACTTAATAGGGAAAGCTTAATAAGCTGACAAAATAAGGAATAAAAAGTTATAAAGTATCCAGTGTACAACAGAAAGACAGAGCGTGCTGGTCTGGGGCCAGGAGTCCACTGCCCCATGCCGCATGACACAGACCTCTAGGTTCCCCACCTGCAAGGTGAGCGCCCAAAGAGCACATAGTGAGTGCATGGGACAAGCAAAGGGTCATGGAGCACAGGAGAAATTCTTCAGCTGGATGCAAGTTGGTGCACATCTGTCTGCACGAATATGTTTTCATATTCATATATTTTCAATGGGTGTACTTAAGAGAATACTTGGGAGCAATGTCATGAAAATGAGTGAAAGAGTAAAGAGGGTGATCTACATGGAAGACGCTCTGACTCTGCAGTCTGCTTCCGAATCACTTGAAAGTTACTTTGTTTCAGGATGGATATATATGAATATATATATATAGCAGACAAGACTATTGTATGTGGCTCTTGAATCTCCCGGCCATATTGAAGGAAATACTCCTGAGCCATGTAATACTCAGAAACCTACCTCGTACCAAACGTGTTTTTCGTCTCTCACAGTTTTGATTCTGTGATTGTGTCACACAAAAGCAGAGCAACAGAGGGCATGTAAGGCAAGGGGAAACAGAGAGAAGCTAGTAAGCCGCGAAAGACCAAAAAGGGAACCGAAACAGAAGTGAGTGGGACACAAGGAAACAGTGACGAAGCGAAGTGATTACACAGAAGCAAAGCACTAGCAGTCCGTAGGGGCAGAAGTTTGAAAATCTGATTGGTTTAAAATTCATAAATGAAAAATCCCAAACTTGATGACGTTTCCTGTCAACAGCCCTGCCAACTCCAGCTAGGACTGAATAAAAACAAACCCAAATTTAACAAAGACTAATTGGTGCAACGAATCAGATAACTTGAATCACACCCAGAGTCCAGGCTGAGAGTGATATATAACCAAAACTCACGGTTTTTGTTTCTTAGACAAAAAGCAGAGACCAAGTGCAAAAGAGCTTCAAGAGAAAGCAGGAAAGGGCACTTCTGTTGGTTTCCATAGGACAAGCTGAGCAGATTCACCTCATATTCCTAGCCACCCTCAGCTATATGTAGGCATGTCGATTTTTCCCCAACTTGTACAATAGTCACATCCTGCGGTGCTCCTTCTGCTCTTCAATCCATGCCATACTTGCATTTTTTTTCCTATCAACATAGCTAATCCCCCTCAGGTTTGACCTCCAGTTGCTCTCAAATTGCATTCACCAGGTGTGGGCCCATCAAGAAAGAACAACTTGATTGCTTGTTCTTTAAACAAAACTGTATGAAAGCTGCACGTTAAAAACCTCCCGGTAGGAGATCACACAGGGGGCAACTGCTGCCGCCATCACTGGACCCCGGAGAGGAACCTCCTAGACCTTGCTAGTTAAGCCCTGATTGGCACTGTCGCACTCTCCCCCTCCTCCTCCTCCTCGTCCTTTTTCACATAGACTGGAGAATGATGTTGAGGCTATTAATCAGCACCAAGTCCCCAGAGCACCTCCTGCTCTGGAATGCCGCTGATGAGCAGATGGGATTTTTGGCAAGAAGTGACCTGGCATGAAAATGAACAGAGGAGAGTACTAGAGGGAATGAGAGGGGAACTGCCTGAATATCTGCATGTAGATGAAGGAAGGGAAAAAGATTTTCCTTCTTTGTTAATACTGTATTTCAATCTGCAATAATACAAGGTAATTTTCTGAAGCCACCTGTATGTATTAGCAACAGCCATTTCCCTTCCTTAAGCGCTTGGTATGCCTACACTCCTGAGGACATATCTGACTTAATATGGATGGTGCTAGTGCCCACCTACAGAAGCCCAACATGGGTTAACTAAAAAAAAACATCACTTGGCTTCTTGTAAGCTTTGCAGCTCACACTGATGTCCATGCAGATGCCGTGCTAGGATAACCCTGGCTGGCTATTTTAATGTAGTGAGGCCACTTGCATGAACTGCAGTGACTGCAGCCCAGGGAGAATGCCCAGTCCCAAGTCCACTGCTCTTTGCCCTTCCACATATGCTTCTGCTCAAAAGAAAACAGGCGAGTTTTGAATTTTATCTGTACATTTCACTAGTGACAGTGGAAGCTTGGAAGACATATCCCAAGACACAGCATATGCCTTATGGGTAGAAGGCTGTTATAGTGCTAAAATACTGACAATCCTTGTCACGTAGCTTGATTTAAATGTGAATATAATATTTCACAGAACCACAGAATGGTTGAGGTTGGAAGGGACCTCTAGAGATCATCTAGTCCAACCCCCCTGCTCCAGTAGGGACACCTAGGGCAGGTGGCATCCAGGTAGGTTTGGAAGATCTCCAGAGAAGGAGACTCCACACTCTCCCTGAGAAAGGCTGTGTCACTGCTGTTACCCTCACAGTAAAGAAGTTTTTCCTCAAATTCAGACAAAACTTCTTGCATTTCAGTTTGTGGCCATTGCCTCTTGCCCTGTTGCTGATCACTACTGCATAGAGACTGGCACCATCCTCTTGACACCCTCCCTAAAGGTATTTGTACAAACTGACAAGGTCCCCTCTCAGGCTTCTCTTTAGGCTAAACAGGCCCAGCTCGCTTAGTTTTTCCTTATACAACAGATGCTCCAGTCCCTTAATCGTCTTTGTTGCTCTGCGCTGAACTCTCTCTAGCAGCTCCACATCCTTCTTGTCCTGGGGAGCCAAGAACTGCACAACTGCACCCAAAACTCCAGGTGCAGCCTCACCAGAGCTGAGCAGAGGCCAGGATCTTATTGACCGTCTTTTGAAACATGAACAATAACTATTTATCTTAGTCACTTTTCTTCTTTCTTGAGAAGCCTTAAATCCTGCTGCAGTTACTTAATTAAAAATAGAGTAGCAGGATAGGGTTAGTCTGACAAGAAAGCAAGCCGTGTGCAGGCAGCGAGGAGATGAGCACCTGCTCAGGGATCATTAGAGAGCAGGGAGGGAAATACTTCATTGCCCCACGCTCCCACTTCACACACACTTTGAAAAGACATGGGGTTCATTGCTTGGTGAGGCACATGGTACAGAAATGCTTCTTTTTATAGCTCTTGCCATCCAAGGATCTCAAAAGAGTTTACAAATACTAACAAATAAGGCCCTATCTCCACAATTGTCAGTGTTATCATCCCTCTCAATTTTATAATTTGTTCTATTCTGTCTTCTCAAAAGCCCTCATTTTGGGGAGTCATCCATTATGCCAAATTCTCAGCTCTAATTGAATGTGGGTTGGTGAAAGTCAAGTTTCATGATTCAAAAACCTGAAAGTAATTGAAAAACAGTTTTCATTAACAAAAGAAATCCTACTTTTTAAGTCAATCCTCTTGCATAGCTGGCTGTAGGTTTCTAATTCTTGGACTGGTAAATTGTAACATTTCTCTGTTAGCAGGCAAGTATTCTTATCCCCAGCTGGCAGATCAGAAAATTGCATGGCAACACTAAACATGGCTACAAGATAAGTAAGTTTTTGACAGAGCAGAATTCCTCTTATGTACTGCAGGATTGAACAGTGCCTATAAAAAGGAGAAATGAGGTATTTAAGCACAAAATGTGAGCAAAGTCTGAAGCAAAATCCAACTGTCTTTCATTCCTGTATCTCACCCAACAAACATGTTCTTGTCTAAATATGGAATTAAGCAAAATCTCTCCTATTTTAAACAACAAAATTGCAAGCCACCTGTAAAGATATTTGAGGAAAGAAAAAGCTGGTAAAAAAAAATTGGCACTTACAATAAACAGTTAGAGAGCTAAAAACAAGTACATTTTCAGAACACCTTGAATATGTATAAATTGCAATATGTAGATAGTAATAAATGCAATATGTAGATATTAATATGCAATATTTAGATAGTAATAAATGTGGAAAAGGTTCCTCATGAGCAACAAAAACAACAGTAACAGCT
This sequence comes from Eudromia elegans, assembly GCA_003342815.1. Classification (NCBI taxonomy): domain Eukaryota; kingdom Metazoa; phylum Chordata; class Aves; order Tinamiformes; family Tinamidae; genus Eudromia; species Eudromia elegans. The sequence continues at coordinate 914,846 of PTEX01000047.1, forward strand.
AAAGCTATTTAAGCTGGGAAGCAGTTCGAGAGATCAAAGCAGACCCCAATATAAGGAGCAAGCCGCCCAGATGCTAAGGAGTTAAACGAGTTCCATTTCCGTTCATTGCACATCCTTAAAAAGCCATTATAGCTACATCTCTGCCATAGCTGGGACCCTGAGGCCTTTTGTTTAGCGTGCAGTGTATGACAAGGGATGTCGCCGACACTGTGTTGTTTAATGCCCAGTGAGCAGGAATGATATGAGCTGTTTCATGCACTAAGAAGCTTGCATGTCTTGCCCAGAGAGTATATGGCTGCAGATTTTTTTTTTTTTTATTGCAAGGATAATTTTCAATACAGAGAAAACATGAACAAGGGCATCATATACTCTTCCCTGCATTGACCTGCTGACCAACACAGTCCCATTTCCTCCTACCTGGGGCTGAAATCTAGAGAAACAGAGAAGATTGGGGGAACAGAGGAAAACAGCCTCACATTATCTGAGTAAAAAGAAAATCAAATCAAAACAAAAAAAAAATCAGATGCAAAGGACAAACAAGCTTTCCATAAACAAACTCCCCAAAAAATAAACCCTTGCATGCAATTCATGCAATTTAATTTCAATGCTTGTCTTAAGGGAATAAGAGAACCGAATGGCTTTAAGGTCCATAAAACAGATTATAAACAGTCACAAAAGAGCAACACCATATATTGTAAGATACAATTTTATAGAGGCCTCCAAATGAAAATAAACCACTGGGTTATTAGAGATCTCAAATATATCTAAGGAAAGTGAGGAAAGAAGAGATTGTATTAGGAATGTACAAACTACAGAGCAGAGAGAAGGTGCAAGAGAAAGAGCCAGCCATTTCATTTTACAATACCGCTCTATTCGTGTACCTCCACTTATTTCCTGGTTAAACAAATGGATGAGTTTTCTTTGTGACTTCTTCAACGAGACTGTTAAGTAACAGAAAACACCAGCTTGGGTAATAATCAAAGCAGGAAACAAGCAGAGATTCTAAAAGCAAAATACTGCTGCACAAATTAGTTACTAGCAATCTCTATTCCTCCTCCTGGCTTTTCCTTCAACCCTGGGGAAGAGAATGGGTGAAAAAGACAAAAGAAAATAGAAACATAATTAAAGAGGTTTTTTTTCCTTCCTCATGTCTGTCAGTAGCAGTAAAAGTTTCTTGTGAAAGGTGAGGACCGCAAGAGACCCGACACATGGGTGCACGTGCCTGGGACACCCGAGGGCCCGGTTTCTCCTGTGATTGAGGAGCTTGACCTAACACCCGGCATTGATGCGCTGGGCTTTTCACACACTAAAAAAAAACACAGATGGACTGAGACCAGATAGTTCACTTGAGGGATCCAATTCTCTTCTAAGTCACTTCTGTTTGCTCCCAGATTGTCAGACAAGGAAAGGAGATTTGTCAGGGCAGCGAGCACAGCCACCACGGCCAAACTGGCTGCATGTGATTTTTGCACTTGCTGCACCAGCACCTTCTGAAGAGGACACTTGCTTATTAAACCTTCATGCCCGCCCAAAGCAAGCAGCTAGAGCCAGCACTGCATAAGAAGGTCCTTTATGGACTGCAAGGAACTGTGTGCAAGGGTGCACACACTAGGGCATCACTGTTACCCTTGTGCTGTGCACACCAGGAACACAAAATGGCACAAAGTCACCAGGGAGAGAGCACAGGCCCTCCTGCTCCTACGTGAACAGGCTCCCTACTACCAAAGACAGAGATGCCTTAGCTGAACGAGAGTTACAATAAGCAGTTTTGCCTCAATGCAGGAGCTAGTGTCACCTACTAGCACTTCATTACGAATGATTACTGGCTGCAAAATGGTGACACCCTGAGATAAGCACATGGCTCCCATTTACCTTGGGCTGCATGACCTCCTTAATACCAGAAGCACAGAAAGGAATTGCAATTGAGGAGCTGGAGGTGGCCAAGACAGGACAGAAAGGACAGCCACTACAACAGTCCCCATCCCCACTTCTCCTCCTGCATGTGCCATTCCCTTCAAGGGCGCCTCTCCTCTGGCCATCTTAGGAAGCACACAACCTCAGAGCTGCTCCCAGGGCCCTAGAAAGAGGAACCATTCCTCAGGAGGAGAACCTTTTCAGCACCTCCACGAAGAACCACGTATGGCTACAATACAGCATCAGCAGTGACAGTGGCTGGCTGAAGAAGGGCCACAACCCCACAAGAATTTCAGCCTGACATCTTCATTACGGTGGCTCCTCTGTTGCTGTTTCCTTCTCCACAAACCTTGGCACTACTGAACTCTCACCTGGCATGGGAGCACTCTGAAAATCTTTGTTTTCCAGATCTTTTGAGAGATCAAGTTCAGATGCAGTAAAAAAAGGCATTCTGCTCAAGAGGAAGTGTCACCCTCTACTGCCTGAATGCCTCCGAATGTACTGAATGACCCAAAATATAGGACATTGACTCTGACCATCTGGAACATGTGGACCAAGTTACTGAGAGAACGGAAACCATCCATGTGTGTAAGGAATTAAATCTGTCCTGCAAGTCCTGCAAACTGAGCTCTTTCTTAGAGATAGTTTTTCATTCCTTTTTTCCACAATGGGAAGTGATAACCTCTTCTCTATTCCTATTAGCTTCTCTCTTTTTTTTTCCCCATCAGTGACTTTTTCCTTTTTAAGTCTGTGTGGATCACATTCCTGCTTAGTGTAAAATCCACTGACTTTAAAACAGAAGGTTGTAGCAGGAGTACATCAGGCACTGGGTGCTAATTCCTCCATTTCCTCCTCTGCTGCTTTCTCTTCATGAGTCAAGTTCTTGCTCTCTGCTTCCACACACACGCGCTCAGCAAGACACAGCAAACTTTTGACTAAAGCAACATTTTGTTAAAGCAGCCAAATTGCAAGTTCTGCTTCATCTGTTACCCCAACACTGACGCCTTATCCTAAAACATGTAGTTTTACATAGCTTTTCTCTAGGTAGCTCCAAAATAACAACACTTCATAATTGTATCATATGGATAACAAGGGACAGCCAGTCACAGCCCACACTCTGACAAATTCCAATAAAGGCTTGGTAAAGAAACATTTGGGAACCTTTTATTAACACTGTTATTTGCATTAGTTATAGGTCCACATTCTCAAATAAAAAACTGCCCAAGCAGCAAAAGGCGATACCAACAGTCTAGCTGAGAGCAGTGAGCCCAGATGCACACTGTTTTACTCTGGGCTATGATTTAGAAGCCTCTAGGTCTCTTTAGGAGCTAGCTCTATACACTCAGAAGCCCTACTACTAAGTTAATTCTGCCCTTTTTAATTCTAGCTTTCTGCCTTGATATTCCCAAATGCAACTTATATAGCAAGAGGTAACTATGCAATGATAAATCTGCCCTTCTGTTGTTCACGTCATTTCAGCTTTCACAGATGCCAGTCCTCAATATCACATGGAAGATAAATCATCATCTCCCAGGAGTCCATAAGAACAGAGCCAAGAAGCTTATTCACTGGAGACCTTGTTTATCTCCAGTTCTGATGATTAACACAGTGAGCAAAGTACAGCAAGGAGGGGCTGATACTATCTGGGTTAAAACCAATATTCATTAGGTGACAGTAATGACCCTCAGTCTCTTAGCAAAACTGTACAGATGCCGTGGGTGACAGTGTTGCTTTACATGTGCATTTTACTTCAAATGAGATAATGCTGGCGAAAAGCACTACACTGACAGCCTTAGAGATAGAAGTCTCCCATCTACAGATGACAGGGAACAGAACAGAATGAACAAACATCTAGAAAACATGACCAAGGAGGTCAGAGTTGGAGGGAAGCTGGAGTGTTTAGCTTCATGACAGCCAAAAGAAAATAAGGCAGAGTTTTCTGGCATAGGTAAAACAGCTTCAGAGAGGCAGGCAAGAAGCTGATCAGCCTGTTCACAGGGAACACAACAAGAAACTAGTACAAACTGTGGCCAGGGAGATGCAGGCTACATCTTACGGAAGCGTCCAGTGGGCATTCACCAGGGGTGAACGTCCACGGCAAACGTTGCTCAGAACTGGCATAAGCGTGGCTGCATCTGCCCCCAGGCCCAGGGAAGTCTGCGCTGGGGCTGCTCCTGAGCCTCTCGCCACCAACGCTACCGCTTTTCTTTCACACTGCCCTGCTTGTACCCTGAACCGGAGAGGCCAGCACTGAAGCTCATGGGATGAACTCCTCCGCACCACTCAGTCCCCAGTCATACTGCTCACGCTGCCAGCAGAAACACGAGGTGGCAGATACAGTCCCCATGTCAGCGTTGTTGGCATCTGTCTTCCTGCAAAAGACCTGAGGTAAGTACTGGACAACAAGGTAAGTGACCATTAAGCTAATCCTGAATAAAACTGCAAGGAGAAGAAATCAATATTCAAAAAAGTCAGTGATATAACTAGGAGCATTAAAGTGCCTCCTTCTATTGGGACCAATAAAAATGCAGTGTGCAGTGAGAAAGACTTGCCAGGGACTTTTCCCATTCTGCCTATGGCCTTATCAAAGCCTATAGCCTTGCAACTTCAGGTAGCCCAGAACTAAACTTGGTAGCTATGGACTATAATCTTTCCATTTTAGCTGTGTCTCTCATGCCCAAAATATGAGGTTTAAGTATGTTCCTACAAGCCAGCAACTCAACCTTATTCTGGTCGCATTGGTTACAAAGATCAATCTCATTGACCACTTCTCTCTATAGGAATACATGGGGAGATTTCAGTCACATAAGCACTTGCTTATGGAACAACATCCAGAAAAACTGGGTACACCTACTCATGCTTTGTAGTGCATATAATGAAAAGAAATGATGGGGAAAAAAAGAAAGAAACCTGTTAAAGGTTCCTGTTTCATTCCAGAAATGTTACTATCACTCAACCTCACTGGAGTCAACAGAACCTTCATTTTCTCTAGGGCTCAGTGCTGCTGCAAGCAGACTGGTGAAATGGTCAGCAATCCCTCAGGAATTAGAGAATTCTTCCAAATGCCCTTGGCTCCCACACAGTTTACTGGGAGGAGTGGGAGGAAACCATAAAGATGTTTGTGTTAGTGACCATGGTCACTGTGCTGCAGCTGATGAAGAATAAATGAGACAAGATTGACACATCACGGCCACAGTGATGATGATGATGATGATATTGCCCAGAGTAAGATAGAAGAGGGAATAAATCAGTCTTCTGCCACTGACAAGCCTGACAAGAGGAGTCTCTAAAGCACATGTAAGTAGCACTCCGTTTTCCATTTTGACTACTTCTCTTCCAAGTTTCTCCACCTCCGTGGGGGTAAAAGTGTGCAAAGAGAAGTGACAGTCACCACTCACAGATGAGCTGACAAACTTAATTTCCTTTGCTTTATTCCAGTCCCTGCTTCACTGAGTACACCTCAAAAGGCAGTTACTAAGTCACTGGTCTAAGACATCGTTATTAAAGAAAGAGAGACTTTGGTGTTGTGGTGCAAATTAGCATAACGGCACCATACCCTGTGGGGGCATTAAAACAGCTGCTTTTATCTTTACAGTTTAGGTCTTCAGAGATGAAAGTCTCTGATTGTGAAACCGGTCTCAGAAGTCTCATTGAAGTTATCCTGCTGTGTCCCATTAGGATGAACCAGACTCCAAAGACAAAATTTGTGATTTTTCTTAGATAATATTGAAAAAATCTGGCATGTTCTAGCTCTCTTAAAACATTAATGCATTTACAGCCACTCTGATTTTCCAGTTTTGTAAAGACATCCTATCACAAACTGTTAATTTGGTTAGTTATAGGTGACTCACAGTAAGAAAAAAAATAAAGCAATATTTAAGGGCACATTAGTTGGTCCAGTACTTTATAAACCCTGCAGTAAGTAAACTTGAATTATTTCTGTACACAGCTGTAAAAGAGTAATTTCCAAATCAGGACCCTAAATTTTTCAGCTGCCAAGCAGCTATACATAATACAGACACATGCTATCATTAACATGTTGTTTTCAAAGAACAAGAATTCATTCCTCCTCCTGTCATGCCACAAGGTTAAGACAAGAGAGACCCCAAGGAAATACCCCACCAAGAGTATACCAAATGCTTGGGGAATGAGCTCAAGAGCCATCAGTAGGGAAATTTTGTGCTCACCAGCTGACAAGTGCGTTAGAAAGGCATGGTCTGTTCTTAGTGAATAGACGAGTGGATTTGTGAACATCCTGGATGATTGTGTAGACAGACACAAGCTCTGCAGAGATCAACCCAGCTTACTACCAGGCATACAGCAACACAAATGCACTGTCCTGCTTCCAGAGCAATCTAAGCTGTGAACCAGGTAGCTGAAAACTAAGGTTTTACACCGAACCAGTTGTGTAGATGAGCCTTCCTTTTCATGCAGATTCTCTCTATGCTGGTGGATCTGGCTAGAATCCTTCAAGCACAGGAGCTCACTCTGCAGGACAAGGTCAGTCCTAGCTTCCTTCCCAAGACTTGCTGTGCTCCTTTTGGCAGTTTTTCTAGTCTGAAAGCTCTGGGGAGCATTGCCCTATGCGAATGATATCCATTAGTAGGCTTCCTTCTTCTCCACATCTGTGCACGTCTAAGCACTTGCTTACCTGTGAGTAACCTGTAGTATCCTGGGCAGGACACGCTGACAGGACTGATCAAAGACACTCCAGCTGGGTCTGGAGCTGGTTCCATTTTTTGAGTATGGAAGTTGTACGTGGTTCTCCATAGCTGAAACTCTTGTTAAACAAGATAACTGGGTTTTCAGGATGCCATCAGAATTAACACATCAGTGTAACCAGTACAGTAAGCTTTCAGTACTATTCCCCTGACTATTTTAACTGTACCCACTTCAAAACAGTTAATTCTTTTTCAGGACAGGCTAATTCCAAAGAGAATCGGGATGTATATAGGACTTTCTGTCAAAGCTAGGCCCTTGCATACTGCTGAGCTTAAGTAGTGAAGAATAGCATCATAGCATTTGTACCTCTGGCCGGGGGACTTCTCCCGCTGCAGTGTTCCAGTTCTCTTCCCAGTGCTAGTATAGTGTAGAGATATCACTTTTGTTCCTGGCTTTTGGGCGAGGTTTTCCTCCCCAAAGCACTGCTGTGACACTGTGATACTGCATGGCAAGCTCAGGTATACAGCCTGCCCAGATACACGCCACAGGCCAGGCGATTCTTGCTGACCACCAGCTCTTCTTGTTTGCCAAGAGCTGCCTGTTCACATAGTGCATGTGCTGCCCACCTAAAAATGTATTGCATGCTCCTTAAAATTATATACATTTTTGGTAGGCAATTGCTGCTGTTGTCATAAGGAAATAACATGCTCTTGAACAAACAGGAGCCGCCTGTGCAGGATACCAAATTGGAAGGAGGAGTCCACAAGCCACACTCTGCATTATCATACGGTTTACAACGTGAAGGAGACTGAGAACATCTGCAGTGCAATAGCTGAGAAATGATTGATGTTATGAATTGCACCTAGTCCAAAATTTGAATGGCAAATACCACTGTAGTCCAGCTCAGGTAGTCCACAGAAAAACACGTACTACAGGAGGCCAAAAGAAATTTCCACTGTAATTTGAGCATGTGGAGATGAATATCACATTGTGTTCTCTTTAAAGTGCTAGGTATGTAATACAAAGACTGTTTTATGCTACTGGCTCTGGTCATCTCCTGTGCTGTGCATGTATATACATATATATGTGTGTGTATACACACACATCCCCCAGTCTGCCTGCGCATCTTGCAGCCCTGACAGCTCAAAGTAGAGGCAAGAACGTGAAAGGTGGTATGTCCTGCCCTTTTCCTCCTGAAGACAGGCAGAGCACACCAGAGAAACTTCCATGAGAAACCACATGCCACAGATTTGCAATGGGCCTAATGTACTTCTATAACCTGGAATCCATGATCAAAGCAACAAATACTGGCCTGTGGTGGCAGCGCTCCCACAAACAAAATGACAGGTCCGAAGAAGATGGTGCCACACACAGCCTTAATATGAACACAGAATAAAAATACATGGTGGAGAATAAGACTATTAAAAAGAAGCATGAGAAGATGCTCTGCAAGGTTTTTGAAAATACGCTAAAGGACTGTGTGGGAACTAGGAAAGGTTTTCCATGTCCCACTGTGAGCCCTATCTCCCCTGCCCTGCAATGGGGACTTGGTATGGGATTGACCTAAGCTGGATAATTTTTGTCCTGCTGCCTGCACAGCTTTCTTGTAGAGTGTGATGAATGATATTCACCATAGTCTTGTAAAAATAATCACGAACGAAAAACAACTGCAATCCAGAAGAAGTATTGAAATGGTAAACTCCTGTGACGTGAAGTAGGCAGCCCCAGGGGATGAAAAAGGCTTTGCAAAAGAAAACACAACAGGAAAGGCCATGGACAGAGGACTGAATGCAAGAAGATAAGGTGGAAAGAGTGAAAGAGCGAGCGCAGCATATAAAAATGAAAAAACAGAGCTGGGTAGGAGGGAGGAGAACAAGAGTAGGTCTGATATAATCACTGAGCTTTATTCATTTAAATGGTAGCTACGACAGCATAAACCTGAGTTGCAATAGAGTGGTGAGTCAGTCCTTTGTAATTGGCTCTGTTCAGAAATACAGCTAAAGAAGGAGGGTGATGGAAATAGCAAAGCAAATCCTGTCCTATTTACACTGAAGCAAATTCACGATACTTAGTTTTAAGCCCATTAATTTTAGGAGGGTTTTTTTTTGTTCAATAAGACTAAATAAACCCAATATAGTATAAGCAAAGGGCCTTTCAAAACACAAGGACAACCTTAACAGCTTGCCATTTTCCCCTCAGAACACAGTAGTTTTCAGATTTTAAGGATGATGCTCATGGATGTTTCCATATTTTTAGAAGTCTTGCAGGAAACATCACAACTAGAACAGAAATTACTTCTCATGGCACAGCACAATCACTAAAGAACAACATCAAACTATTTTCCAGTCAATACAACTTATTTACTTGACAAGTTAAATGCTTCACTACAAGTTGATAAGTATTCTTCTTTGAAGAGGAATGGATTTAGTGGGGAAGTGTCATCAGCAGCTATTTTATAGAAAAGAGATGGCCCTGTGAGTCAGGACACTAGCCCTTGGGAACCTGAATTCACACTAGCTGAGTATAATGAGTCTGAGAATTTCATTCTCAGTCCAGAAGATCATTAATCTGTCTCACAAACATACATCCTCACCCAATGTGAATGACAACAGCTCCACAAGACCCAGGAGCGGAGCACAAAAGCAGTTACTCTGAGTGCAAATCCCTGGCAAATTTATTACATTTTCTTTGGGGTCTTTCATTTGGCTATTGCATGGCAGCATATCAGTGATATCACCTCCCTTCCCTAGTGAATGTAAACAGCACTAAATATTGTCATGATGTACCTCCCGAAAAGGAGATACCTTTTATCTCTGAGTGGTGACAAGGCCATTCAGTGTCTATAACGCCTCATGGGAATGAACTGCATACAGTCAATGTTCTGTAATATGGAAGAGCGACTGGGTTACCTCAGACAGTGGGAAATTATTCTTGCTGCTTCAGTAAGAAGTGTGATCAGGAACACCCCAATGTCTCTGCAAGGAGTTTAAGTCCAAAGAGGCTTACTAGCTTGAGGTAAACGTTACCTATTCTGTACCAGATTACTTGCCACAAAGTCACTTGGGGGCCTTCCCTCACGGTTCAGTGTTCCTGCTTCCAAGAAGCTGTGTAGTTCCAGCCACAGAAGGAGCCTCCCGAAGCCTCCAGCACTGATTGCATGTGGTGCCTGGCTGGGTCTAGGACAGCTGGAGCTCCCAAAATGAGCTGCTTGCACCGTGTTCGAGTGTGGTGTTGCCCTGCTACCAGTTATCTTTTTCCCAGCACGCCCAAGTTGCAAAACATGCTGCAGCAACCCAAGCACTGCACTCCTGCGGAGGCTGATATAGCCCTGGAGGTAGCACTGCTTAGCATGCACCGTACCGTGCCTCAGTTAATGCCCTTGCTAGCTTCAAGCAGCCTCCACACTCAAACCATGGATAATCCAGCAAGCCAGGTAATCTGTTCACGGACAACTGAGAGCCTGACCACTGACACCTTATTTTCACAACTGTGAAAGTTAGCCGATCCCCTGCCTTGTTTGCATTAGGGTCCTCCAGAGACCCAGAAGCTTTGCAAAATACTCACCCAGCCCGAAGGTCCAGGAGCTGCTGAGAGGCCAGGCTGTGAGCAGCACTTGGCAGCCCGAGGGCCCTCGGACCCTGACCTCCTCTCCTCCCACAGGGAAGGCATTCCCAGACACAGGCTGCTGCTCTGGGGGCCCCTACAGAAACAGGCTCCTGCATCTGATCCTTCACCTTGCCACAACGGAGCTGAGGATGAACTCTGCCAGGAATGCAATAAGGAGAAATGGGAGCCTTCCCATACGACCCTGTTCAGGTCTCCAGACCACGAACACCACCTGGTAAGACACCACGCTGAACCAAACTTCTTCAGAAGTGGCAGAGAGACCCAGAAATGGTGCAGAAGGGGGAATTTATCTCTCAGAAAGTAAATAAGTAAATAAACAAACCAAAACAAACAAATAGAACAGTGAGTTCTCTGCTGTCAAGCCCATCAGTGCTGCAAAGGTATCTCTGTTCCAGGGCCGCTACCCAAAGGCATTTATCTCACAGTTAGGAGCACAAGCCAGTAGCCTATCTTCAGATGACAGTGACTTTCAAAGTGTGCCCCATCCTCGTAGAAAGACACAGCAGAGGTGTAAGGGGAGGTAAAGGAACTGGAGCAGTAAAGCAAGGAAGGCAAGCAAAGGGCGAGAACGGGACCTTCACGGTTTCATTCCCTCTTTCCCTTCCAAAGGAAGGACAGAAAAGTGGGGAGGGGTGCTTTTGATTTTGCTTGTTTGTTAAGTCTTCCAGCAATTATTATTGCTGACTTAAAGCCTTCAAAAATAAAAACAGACTCAGTGGTGCAGGGCACCTGCTGAGCCACACAGTGACCTCCACACGTACAGGCTATTTGCAAACTAACGGAGGCAGCAAGCCATTCCACTGCTGCAAAGGCTCTTTACAGCAAGAGGCAGATCAGAAGATATCAAAGGTTGATTTAATAGATCATCAAAGGTGAGTGATTGAGTTATCATGTCAGACATCAATCTCGCTCCTTCGTCAGTCTTTATTATGGAAAAACACTTATTGAAGGACCTCTGAGAAGAGGAAGACTTGCATTTAAAAGCAGTAGGTGAGTCAAGGTGGGGTAATTACAGCTACTATTCACCAGAGCAGAAAAATATTTATTTCACTAGGGTGAAATCACTGACCAGCCCAAGCAGAAGGGGTGGCAGCAGAACAGGGTGGCAAGAAGACTGATGCTTATCTGCTTGTTGGATTTTTACAGGTGTGTGAATCATCTTCCCTTTCTCAATACAATTTCTTGTCTCTTAAATGGTTCGTTAGATTTAGGACCCATAGAAGATTAAAGTGACATATATTTACATAGCACAGGATATGCTGCCACTCAGCTACCTGAGATATCCTTGTGGCAAGGTGTAGGTGTGGGTCAGAACAAGAGAAATAGGAGTATATTTTGCTGAAGTCATGGGCAGAAATTCTTTCTGCCTGGGCCTGGTCTAGGCTGAGGTTGCGAATTCTCTTCTGCATCAACTTGAACACTAATGAGAAGATAGCTGAGCATGATGTTTGGGGTGGGGGGCACCTCAGCATTGGCATTCAGGTCTCAAGGACCAGTGTAGCAGTCTGTGATGAAGGACCAAGTGTAGAGTGACTGCAAACATTTAACAGTATTGAAGCCTAAGAGCAACAAGAAAGCAGCAGTTCTCGGGAGCACTGAAAGGCCACTCTGACCTTTCGCCTGTTGTTTTTGCAAATCCTCCTTCCTGCCGACCATGACAGCAGGTGACAGGAGCAGCACACATACATAATACATGCTCCTTTAAATGTGCATCAAGAACATGTCTCAAATAGACAGAAATCCAAGATAAAGCCAAAGAAGAGGGAAAGGATGAAAGCTCTTCCCCCTTCCTCTCTCCTCTTCCCCAAATGCGCACAGGAGGAAGAGGCAGGTAGCAGGTTTTCACTCGGCTCCAGATCGAGAGACTCATTTTTGACAGCAGAGAGAGAGAGAAATTCTGTTCTCACCCACCACCACCCACCCGCCGGAGCTGAAAGCGATCGTTCAAATTAAAATGATGATACTTCCTGCTGGTCTCCAGGGGAAGGGGTGGAGAGTTTTGAGGAGGGGTGTGTGGAAAGAGAGATTTCACGCTGCAGGTTTTTTTCCCTTTTTTTTTGCTTAGACAAAGCGTGAGACATTAACAACAACAGCAACAACAGCAGCAGCAACAGCAAAGCCATCTTTGTTTTTTGGGGCTGCAAAAGGAGTGCAAATAATCCCTCCATGGCAGGAGGAAAGAGCTGCCTCCTGCCCCTTCCCACCACGTCTGCTACACGCACAGCCCAGGAGGAGCAGGAACCGGGGGACCCTGGCTTAGGGAGAGTGAAGGGCAGGAATACTCTGCTTTTCATTGGGAAAATTCACCTCCCTTCCCTCTCCACCGGTCTCCATGGCAACTGCAGCCCAGCAGCAGCATCCCGGCGCTCTCCCGGCTCCGACGCGGCAATGCAGCGAAGGGTCGAAAAGGAGAGCCAGGAACGCACGGGCTACCTCCCTTTCCCTTCCTTCCCACCGCCATCCTCTTTTCCCATCTTTATGCTGTCCGCACTGATATATTTGTTATTCTCTATTCTCGTCTTGCTTTCCTTCTGTCAAAAAATGTTCCAGATGTCCTCTCAAAAAAGAAAAGCAGTATCTGGATAACCTGTTCCAATGACAAGTCACTCATGCAGCAGACAGCAGCACCTTATGTGAGCAAACAGTCCCAAAATACTTGGCAAACATTTGCAAAGAATGCCTGATCCATAATCAGAATGCAAACAGAAATGAGCTAAATTCACTGAATATTTTATCCCGAGCTAAAAATTCTGCTGATTCTTTTTCTGATTTCCTTGGGTTTGACAATAAGCTTCAGTGAAGCCTGTAAAGACATAAAGATAGATGGATAAATGGCTCAGTGTTTTCCAAACATCTCTGTCACCACAGGTACTCATGAATATAAATATAAGGAAACAGCATTAGTCCAACATCCAAAACAAGCCTTCCTGTGCAGTTCAATATCTCACTTTGTGTGGAAGAGTTCTGGGAGTGACAAGGGTGGCTAAGTTGTGCTGGTGCTTCTCATCGCCCTCCCCTGCCCTTTCATTTCTGTTTTGTCTTTTATAAGCTCACCATTCCTCTTAATCCTTACCAGAGGTTTTGGAGCCTCTTGCCAAGTTTCAGTTGGTATTAGGGAGAAGTCAGAAGATAAATACATGCCTGCCCTGCCTCCTGGACAAGCTTTTTTACATCCCACCTCCCATCCCATCCTTTACATCCCATCCTTACTTTATCGCATGGGAGGACCCGTTGGGAGAAGGGAAAGCCTCAGGCCAACTTGCTGTCAACCATCCAAATGGCTGGTGAGCCACCTCCGGGCAGCAGGAGACTAAAAACTGCAAAACAAACGTTTTCTGCGCTGTCACCACGCATGATGCTGGAGTGCACTGCTGCCAAGGAACACGGCACCTGGTGACATCCCAATGCTGGGAACGTGTTCAAATGTCTCTTCCTCTTGCTCGTTTCTGAACCATAGGCTGCCCCCAGCTGCTCCCTGCATCCTCCCATCACCTCTGGATCTACTGCCCCCCATACCAAAAGAGAGGAAAACTGACAGAAATACAAATGTTTTCTCTATGCGACTGTGGGCCCAGCCCACTCTTGCTCCACTTCCGCTTATTCCCCTCTTTCCAGAGCTTGTTTGCACATGTCAGAGCCACTCCTACTCCATGTCCATGGGTCCCCCGTAGCCTTCTACAGCTTCCACCTGCCTTCCCCTTGCTTCCTCTCTGTTTCCACTCTCTCAACCCACTCCTGTTCCACCTCCCTGCGTCATGCCACGTCTGGTGTGGAGAAGGGTTGACAACCTCAACTCTGAGTTACTGCAGCCTCCCTGCACTCTCCTCCCTTTCCTCTTTCCAGCCTGGCACATATCTATTTATATTGATGATATACTCTAATCTCCCCTTAAGTACTGTCTTGATGGCCTGCTTCTCTAACAAGCAAGCATAACTACTCATTTTGATTACCAGTCTGGTCTCTGTTTCACAAGCAACTAGCATAGCAGCGACTGCAAGAGCATTTTGGAAAAGCTTTAGAAGAACCAAAATCCCTTAGCTCAGAGGTTACTGCATGATGCCCCAGGGGTACCCAGCAGCTTTAAAGAGAAGACAACCAGGCAGCCAAGGTCCACACATTTCGGGCAAGGGTGGTGATGCCCCCCTAGAGATTACACAATGTAGGGGTGAAAGTGGACACAAAGAATGGCAGAAGATAGTAGAGAACTGCAGGATCTAATTCCCCTCTATACAGTTATGCTTGTGCATGCTATACTCAGGTACACCTGATCACATAACAGGGTTTTGACTGACATCTAGGACACCACTTAATACCCTTAAGAGTAGGCAGCTTTGCATGTTTGGTCTGTACAGCATTTGTTCATAGACATCCTGAAGCTGCAATGGAAACAGTAAGAAGTCAATTTATCTCGCAAGGTTTTACTATAAGAGACACTTGAGGTGTCTTGAGAGAGTGCAGTGAAAGGCAGGAACACAGGCAAACACACACAATGTCACCCTTCACTTTTAAATAATCACAGTCATATAGAGGTGCAGGGTTTTAAATCATCCTGCTGTCGAAGGGAGAGGTGAGCTAACTGCAATGAGACTGACCCAGGAGATGAATTTAGAATTAGAAGCCAAGATTAATATATCTGATTTCCAAAGTAGAAAACAAGGTGGGGAATGAAGAAACAGGGAGGCTGGAAGAGAAATGGAGTATATAATTGCCTAATTAACAGGATTTTCTCCACTGATTATAATCACTTCCAAATTAAAAAGGGTTTAACTGCATCATAACCTTTTTTTTTCCTTCTTTTTTTTCTTTTTTTTTTTTTTTATTTTTTGCATTAGAAAAGTGCCAACAGTGTCAATAGCCCTCCTGCAAAGTTGGTGCCCCAATGACAGAGTCCTCATTAACGACCTGGGGCTGATCTTGCACATCTGGCCTAGCCTGGCACGGCTCCAGGGAAGTCAACAGATTAAAGATGAGGTCAAGACGTACTCGCCTCCTGTGCTGGGCTACACTCGTTCTACAAGACCAGGATGTTGTCAACACAGCACTTCAGACTTCGGGAGATGAAACGTCACATTGTGCCCTAAACTGCAGGATTTTCATGCATGTGCCTTTGCAGCTGAAAGTTGGTAATTGGGCATGCAAACCTGGGACTCGATGCATATCCAGCCATCATTTGTTTATGCAGGTGAGAACATGCTCAAGATTTGCGTGCATTCCTTTTCAAGTCTCTGTTATTGGTTATTTTTCAAACACCAGCAGGTAATACTGAAAAACATCTCGAAAGGTGTGCCCTTGTAAGGTTTCAGCTTAACTTTGGATAATGCCGGAAATGCTTTCAAAAACAGGTGGCCATCTCTCTGCACCATATCTCTCAACATTTTCAACTGAAGAGGAGCCAGTTTGGATACACATGACATCCACCAAAAGGCTATTGAGATAGGCTATCTGCTTGTCCTCTTTTTCTTGCGATGGCCACAGAAAGACCCAATGAGGTGCTTTTCCAGCCGAGGCACTGGGCACTTTAAAATCGTTGCGGGTGAAATGGAGTTCCATCATTTAGACATGAAATGACCTTACACTGCAAAATGAAGAGCCATCTTTAAACAACAAACTGATGGCTCCCTGCAGAGAACATAATGCCATACACTGTACTACACCGGATCTTTCCCTTCCTTTGGGAAGCTATCAGAAGAATTATTAACTTTCCCAGCAGAAAAGAAAATGAAATTGACCTTAGAAAAATATATTCATATGCACATATTCATAATTCATATATTATGCATATGTATGCATAATATTTTGTACAGTGTGTCCAACGCTGTACATCCTTACGTATGTATTAGAAAAACACAAGAACACATGCAGAAACACAGATGGACGCACCACAGTGTAATTAGGTATATGTTAATTTTTTCCCTATAACAGAAACCTCTATGGGTCAGGTCTGCCTACATACCTACATGTGTATACATTCTCTCTTCTGAAATATATACCTTATTCCAGCAAACAGTATATATTCCAAGGAGTATTTTGGTTATGCACTCGGTATCGTTATGCTGAGCGCATAGTGGCCGCACGCAGACAAACTTAATGATGTCCCCTTCCCACAGCACTGTGCAGGGGTTTCTCTGCCATACAGACTGCTACCAAAACACATACTTGCAAACAACCCCCAGGCAATAAAATAAAGATATGACAAATGGGAAAACCCTTATCTAACCCATTCTCAGCCAACCTAGCACCGCTTCTGCTAGACTATTTGCTAATGATATTGCAGATGATGGAGGCGAGCTCCGAGCAGCACTGGGAGCTCCAAGGACCTCCAAGCCAAGTGTGCCCAGCAAACCCTTGCAGAAGGCAACACGCAGAAGTACCTCCCATGCCTCACATACAGCATCTCCCCAGCCAGAACAGAGTGCTATGATGAATGCCTGACCCGGCCTCCCGGGGGAGCTGGAATGACATCTCCAGCTGCCCGTTTATCGCCGCCAGTCCTTGACAGCACTGGCAAGGCCATCCATACCGCTGACATCCTTCCCGCCCTCCCCGCGCTGCCGTCCTCGCTCGCTATGGCTGGGTAGTCCTGCTAATGTTGCCATTTACAAGAGCAGCTGAGACAGCCGTGCTGATGGAGCATTTCTGCAGCGCCGCTATCGACCCACCAGGCGTGCGGAAAGCCACGGGGCGCTCGCAGGTTTTTTTCTGCGCTCCTGCCAAAGACCCAGAGGGAGGAGCGCGGCGGAGCGCAGAGCGGCCTCCCTCTGCCCCGAGACACCCGGCTCGCCGCCGCCCGCGAGCGCGCGCCGGAGCCCAGGCTCGCCCTGCATGCGGAGCACGTCTGCCAGCCCCATCAGCAGCCTGGCCCTTTGCCACAAATCAATAAGTTCTCTCTAGAATTCCACCTTCCAAAAATATTTACTGTACATAATTTAATATAATACTCTTCTGGATAAAGAGCTGACATGTTTAATTACGTGGCTCAAGTGCTCTCCTTCTACAGCATAGCACACACCAGGAACATGGACAAATGTGCCGCAGATTTCTAATCTGTGAGGAGACTGGGCTGGGAAACATTTCAGTTCAAAAACTCTCCCCTGACAATGTTTTCCAACTTTGAGGATGAGTTTGCATGTAATCCCCCAGGAGGGAGCAGCCTCCTTCCCACAGAGCTTGTAAAGACTCTGTGTCCTCCTTAGCAAGACCTGAACCAAAGCATTTGTGGAAAACACAAAAATGGTAAGAAGAAATCCATATCTTCATCAGCTCAACAGGTAGCAGTTTCCATTGATTTGATAGCAGGATCATTCATCCCAGAGGGGCTTTCTGACTGAAAAGCACTGGGAGAGTTTTCCTACCCGCTACTATTCTGTAGACATGAGCTTACAGGGCTCTTCCTCACACAGCAGTTTAATTACACAAAAGCAATCCTTCCGTCACTGTTTACCTCACATCTTTTAGACCATGGATATGCTTGAAAACCATTTTTGACATCCAAGCCCTGATTTACCCTGAGCTTTTACCTTCCCATATCGCCATGCACTTGCTGCCCCTTGTGAAACATGCCAGTTTTACTAAATGTGATGTATCCTGCAGACCCCTAAATCTGAGACTTTGATTTACCCTTTCTGTAGGCTCCTTATGAAGACGCACATCACCAAGGAATTTTCATTTGCAAGGTCAAGCTGTGCAATAACCTTTTCCATGCTGTCTGCTCTAGGCTGTATCATCACACTTAAGGGTGTTCTAGCAACCGTTTGCACACAGTTGGATGTGTGCAAGGGTGCAAGTACATGACACAAGGGCGGTGTGTCTTTGCTTTGACTTCTGAATTTCCATAAGTTCCAGAAATCAGGAAAGCTCACCAATGCGGACAGACATCATGACACACATTCGGATCGCTGGGAATTAAAATACTCAGTTTTGCCTGTGCTACTGGAATTTTGAGCCACTTCTGTTGCCATTTGACAAGAGAGGAAATGGCACCAAAACTCTGTTTTGGCTCTGCATCAAAAGCACCAACCGAAGTCAACTGAAGCTTAGTCTGGACATGTTCAGAAACGTTTGCTCCCAAGAAGGGACAAGTGTCCCAAGGACACACATTGACAAAGCTTTTGCTAGGAAATATGTATAGCCCAGTTCTTCCAGAATTGTCTCACATTTTTATGATGTCCTAGTGATCAAGGAACATTGCTGTCCTAATTTTATTTTCAATCAACTAAAATATTTTTCATTTTTTAATGAGAAAATATTTCTCCAAGGTTTATTGTTATTTTGAGTAAAATTTTCTCTACAGTTGCCTGGAACAAATAATGGATGGGTACAAGCTTTTGAAGTGAAAAGTTGAGTGCAGATATTATCAAAGCTGTTCTTTTGTATGTTAATGACACTTGTTCAGCAATTCAGAATGGCAAACTATCCTTTTGTTGTTGTTGTTTTGAAAATGCAGCCGACTTACTCCATCAGCTCAGTTGATATATGTCCCTTAATTGAAACATAACCCAGGTTTCATCCAGTTCCCGTAAGAACCCTTTTACTTAATTCTCACTGAGTTTCTGCTCTCAATCAGTTAAAGCTTGATGATTACTCCCAAATGCAAATCAAAACCTACTTCTAAAAAGTGGATGGGTACTTTGAGCTGAAAGGTATAAATTTAGATTCAGTCAAACCAAAGTGCTTTCACAGCAGAGCTTTGAGTCCTGACAAATTTACTCCCCCTCTCAGCAATTCAGGTAGGTTTTCACAGATCAGATTGGTTCCTAGCTTGAACCAAAATGTTAGTAAAAGTCTCCCTACCTCCTTTGGCTCTGAGGAAGCGTCTTGCACAATATTTTGGCTGATGTGACACCTTGCGTGCCGCCCTGCTGTGCAGCTGCACTGGGTGCGATGTTGTCACGCACGACATTCCCTGGCAATGTTAACAGACACACCATCGCTGACACAGCTGTGAACAGGAGTTGCTACATGGCTCTCGATACTCAAGACATGCGGTAGGATTTGGAACGCTTTCTGCCAAAAGGAAAGGTCTGAAACCTTCAGAACGGCACATCTCTGAAATGGCAATAAAAGCGTATGTTACATGCTTTGGTCATGCACCATGCCATCTTTCTACATGTAATAACAAATCATTGTCAATGTATCTCAGTCTTCATCTGCAGTGCTTTCTGCTGTTCCTATCCCCAGACTGCCTTATGCAGAGGCTGCCTATCATTCCAAATCTTCTGCTAGTGACAAACATCTTTCATGTAAAAATAGCCCTGAACCAAATATCCTTCCTCTGCCCAATTCCACATGGTTGAAGGAATATGGATCAAGAACAAGCATTTGGATTTTGCAGCTGAAGATAAAACAAACTAACAAAAAATCCTTCCAATAGGACCATTGTAAACATTTTATAACCTATATTCAGATTTATTTTCTCAAAATCATCTCTGATGATCAGGTATACACCGAAGACTCATTTTTACTTGCAGCCCAACACCAGTCCCTGAAAGCAAAAGCTGGTTTTCCACTATCTTTGCAGGGTCCTGTCTGACTCAGATTATAAAAGAAATCTGGGATGGAGCCAGTGCATTCCCAGGTTTCCCTGCCCAGCACCCTGGAGAGCAGAGGGCTCTGCTTCTCCGTGAGATGCTGCATTCCGGCTCTCCGCTTCCCGAGCAGGCTAACTCCTACTCTCCCCAGGAACAGCTTATCAGAGTCTCCCGGCATTGTTTAGCTGGCTATAGACCAGCAAGCAACTTCTGTCTCCATGGTGAATGATTCTTTGTCATCTTTCCCTTAAAGCTTTCTAATTAGACATCCTGTAATTTGCAGCTTTCCTATAACATGTTTGCAACGGTGTGTGCGTGCAGGGGTGGGAATAAAAATTAAAACATGGCAGTGAATCAGCAGTCTGTAAATAATTGCAATAAAAAGGCAACCTTTTTTTTTTTTTTTAATGAGACATGGACTAGCTATTCTTTTCAGGCAAGTTGCTGATCATTTCGTAGCTTTATCCTTAAACCCCTAAACCCAATATACTGTAACAAAGAATGACATCAGTTTCCACCTCTCCTCAACATCATGGAGTGACAGCTCACATTTTGGTGAAAAGCCCCACAGTCCACAGGGGAAGAAAGGAACAGATGCACAAAAGTGAGAGCACAATAAAATAACATGCCACTTAAGAAACATTCACTTCCAGTTTGTCATTTCTTCCCTACTTGAGAGCCGATCAAAATCTATTAGCATTTACTAGATATTTATTGTCCTTTGTGAAATGAGCTGTTGATTTCAGCTCATTCCTGTTGGAAAGATATTTACCTCACTAAAGCAATCATTGCAGCACATATTACTTATCAGGCCCCGGAGACGCACCAAAATAAAAAATGAGTTAAAAAAATCACTGAAAGGGCACGGTGGGGTGAAGTAGAAAAGAGGAAGAACAGAACTAGCTATCGGAAAGACAGCTCTTCCCACCATATTGGTCCAAAGCAACAACTATTTGCTGTATCACTACCCTTCTCCTACCCACTACCTCATCCCTGGAAAAGCTGAGCCCAGGAGGTTAGTGGTGAAGTTCCCTCCTCTGGCAGAGCTCTTGGGTATCACCAAGAGAGGCAGGGTGCCCTGTCTATCATGTTGCTCTGGGAATGAAGCTTCTCCAGAGACTAGGTCTTCCCCTTGGCTTACACCCTGCTGTGTACCTTTCTACCTGCCTTATCAATGAATAAGGAATATTCATCAGTTATTCAAAGGGATGAATAATGCCTCAACCACTGCATTCCTACCTCAATAAAGCACTCTTAATCAAAAATCTCGTTTTATACATTATATAGGCTCATCATCATATACATTATAAACCATCTCTTAAACTTATCTATCATCACCAGGGAGACTGCAACGAAAGAAAAAATAAAATTTCATCAATGTCTAATAGTCACTCCCTGGCTGGAGTTGTAAATCCCTGCTTGTGATAATGCATCAGTTCCACAGGAAAACACTTTCTTGTGACAAGAGAGGGGCTCGTGATTTCAATTTAGGAATAATTAGATGGAACAGATGCAAATGTCAAGAGTATCCATGTCTGCAAATTCTTCCAATAATGCATCTGATGACCACAAAATGTTTTATAAGGTTCAAGCCTCAGTCACAGCTAATGGCTCCCTGTTAATAGAACTAGTCAAAGGGCAAAAAAAGGAGAGAATATTTATGAAGAAAAAAAAAAAGGCAACAGAAATATCAGAAATATTCCCTTTTAACAGGTTTCATTACTACTTCTTTCCACTCTCGTGATGAAGCAGCTGTGTTAGAAAATAGGCATTTGAGTGTTTTTCAGCTGCCACTCACAATTAGACTAAAGTATATATATATATATTTATATCTACAATTGGAAACAGGAAGAATCAGATACACTCTATTCTTTTTAAACAATTTTGTTGCTTGGGGACAGCACCACCTTGACATTCAGTCCTTTTCTGCACCTAATTCTGCAAGCTGCTGAGTGCCTCCTCAAAGTACTTAAGCATCCTCAGAGCCATGAATGGAAGATGAGAGTGCTCAGCCTCTCTGAAGAGATGTGCAGCACTTGAAAAGATTGTTTCCTTCGTCCTCAGAACAGAGGGATCTTGGGTAACAGCAGAGCAGGCTTCAACAGCGTGACCTGTGTCCATACCCTTGGTCAGCATGGTTAGCTTCGAATAGACGAGTCATTTTTCTCATGAGTCTCATGAGAAACATGATCATTAACATTTCTGGGGATAGCACTGATGGGAAAACATCTAAAAGTCCACAGGCATATAAGAACTTGTTTTAATAAGATGGAGATCCATCAGCCCTTCTCCAATCTGCAATGACTTACAGCTTTTAGCAGGTTTGAGTTATCATTGCAAGCATATCAACCTATCTGATTTAAGAAAAGGGCTTACACCAAAAAGCAGCCTGACACTAAGATTTTCCAGGCTTGTTATGGTCCCAAATGTCCCTAGTTAGAGAAGGGCTTCCTTTTCCCAGGCAGTAGGTCAGAGAGCCATTGATCTGGTGGGATGAGGGAAGCGATGGGTACAGGAGTAGACAGGCCCACTGTGCGATGGGGTTTCAGCTCAGAACTGCCACAGTTCACGGCAGAGCGCTGACAGCAATTGGAAACACATCGAATCACAAAGGCACAAAGTTGTCTCCGAGTCCTCTTCCGGGCCTGCAAATTTCCCGCTGCACCTCATGCAGGCATGGCACGGACTGTCCAATAAGTACGCATGTAGAAAGCATCCTCTCATGCTCCCTTACAGACACAGAAACGTGACTAAATTACAACTGTAGAGCACAGAGATTTGTCATGACTGTCACCACAGCATGCACTTTGTCCTACCTATTGGTCACGACTGCACAGGAGCAGCTCAGCAAAAGAGAAACATCTAGTTTCCTGCCTGTGTTAAATGAACAGGACAATATTTATAAACAGGGATCAAAACAATCCAGCTGACACAGAGGGTGTTCCCTTGGCTGAAATTCAACCCCATTAATCAGTGGATATTAATGAAAAGCAGACAGGTAACATATATTCCAAAACTGAGCCGCAAGTATATCTCATTTTAGTCCCCAATCATTAAATCTGCAGTGTCTCAGCAAGATGTATACTCTCAAAAACAGCACAGGGTCATATACGGTAAAATCGAGACTGTCCTTCCTATAATAGAAAAATAGCTCTCAGATCTCCCTTTAGTGCATGGTATTTGCTGAATGTAAAGTATGTTGCTCAAAATAATGAATTTTATCTTCCTCTCGCATTAGCATAATAAGCACGAGACTCCCATGACTTCCATGCAGTTATTTTTAATTTATTCCAATAGATGAAGAAAAAGACCTAGGGTGTCATCCTGCACTTGCTTATTAAATTATTTTCTTGTAGCTTTTGGGAATTCTTTCTATACTCAGGAGATTTTTTTCTCCCCCACATACTTACTGCTCTTGAAACAGAGGAGGGACAGTCCTCAAGATCAGATTTTATCACATACTAGCCTAATGCGAAACTTTTTACCAAAGCAAGAGGAATAAGCAAGAACCTGTGCTTCAGTATGACTTGGGACAGACTTGGCAACAGCAATATGCATCTGTTACACTACAGTCAATATTGCAATAGTGAATATATATGTAAGACGTTAATGCATAGTGCAATATATACACACAGCTGAAACGAGAGTTCACCCATAAGGTTTTGTGTCTAGTGGTTAGAAATACGCAGAGTCAATTAAAGGTGAAAGTTATTAGCCACTTCTAAGCTCTCAAACTGGGCAATTAATTAAAGATTGTTGCCAGCAATGTTTAGCTGCAAGATGCAGCGGCTTCTCAAGCACTTGTGCAATTGGCTGTATTGATCTCAATACTGCCCAGAATCCCTTTTATTTTTCTTTTTTTTAATAAAAGCAAAGTATTTTGTTGAGCAAATCCAAATGGATGCTTTGTAATCTTTCAATATACAAATCAAACTTTAATATTCTATTGTCATGACTTTTAATTTCCTTTACTAGTGCTACTGAAACTTATGAAAAAACAAATGACTTCCAAAACTAGTAGAACACTGACGGTCACATTTCATCTATAATTTCAGTTATGTAAAACTTTTTCAGTGTTCAAGACCAACAGAAATGTTCCCACGAAGTTATATTTTAATTTAAAAAGAAACATAGCAGTGGGGACATTTTAAATATAAACTACAATCAGCTCTGGCAATTGCATCTCTATGATACAGCATAAAATCTAAAATTGAAACTGAGCGGAAAATGATTATGCAGACAAAAATGAAACTCACTAGTATCTCATTAACAGAGGAAAATACATAGCAGTCAAACATTATGAATACTGATAAATGAAAACTAGTTTTTTAATCTTCAGTTTTAATCTTCTAATGTTATTTTAAGTAACAAGGCAAATACATTTATTTTACTATTACCTTTAAATAATGAGACAAATTATTTGCTGGAATGGAACAGCTCTGTGGTATAATATTAGATCTTAGGCCTGTGATTTTTATCCTGAGTAGACTCTTTTACAGTGCCTGCTTTCACAGACATTCTGCCTTCATTTTGCTCGTCCCCCAGCCACTTTTTATGGATTGGCTCCTGCTTCTGACAGGAATCCAATCCAAGTAGTTGGAATATGACAGTAGCAGAGATTTCTAAGTATTTTTTGACTTTCCTCATACACCTGATTTTTTTTTCTTTTTAACATTCTTGTTTTTGTTGAAGGTCTTTTGAAAACTAATGATGACCTGTGGGAAGGAGAGGGCTGTAAGTGTTCTCACACCGCTAACGCGTTGCTGGCCTCAGGGAGCTGTGCTGGTATTTCTCTTACTCTCGTACTCCTCGCTTTCTTCACGGTATATTTTCATATTAATCAACTTTGATGGCATCCCAGAACTACAGAGATTGATCTTGGCCTTACAATGAAATATCCATAATTCTGAAGGTGATATAGTCTGAAAACTATAGGAGAAGGAACTTTGTTAGATTCAAACTAGGGCATAGTTCAAAAAATAAGACGGGCTCAAGAAGCTGGTTGTGAGAAATCTAAGGTCAAAAGTTTCTATCAGAGCCTACCAGATGATGTATCAAAGCCCAAACTGTAGTTCGTGAAGACAGTCACAGCGTCTAGAAGGGCTTCACGAGTTAGTCCAGAAAAGAGCAGTTAATCAAGGCCACCATCTGTGACTTCTCCTGGCTGGATGAGAAAGGAGGTTGCATTAGATGCTTCCTGTGACAGAAATGATGGATGTCTGGTTTAGTGAGCGAATCTTGTATGGACAAGTAATGTGGGGTCGCAGAAGCCCATACCCCACAGTGCCAACCAGCCAGCAGCCTCCCTCTCCAAAGCAAGACAAATGAGTCTGGCAGAAAGCCAGGCTCCAGTATCACCTATGTTGCTGGATAGTGTTTTGTCACCTTCAGGCCAAGGCATGGTCCAGGGAGAGGACCTGCGACACCCCTGGATGATGGGCATGCCATCTGCCCCCCATCTGCTATATCTTTTGGTGTGCAGGTTCCAAGAGCGAGCAGAACCATCCTTGAAGCAAGGTTCACAGGGATAGTTGGAAAAAAAAAAAAAAAAGAAACATGTTTTGAGCCTCAAAAACATGTTTATTTTTTCCAGCTATACCAATTAATCTAATAAAAGATATTCTGTCTTCCTATAGACATTACTTTCCTTTAGATATTTTTTACTTTAGATATACGCTTTAGATATTTGTGAGTAAAAGAACCTTACCTCTGTTTATTCAAACTAAGGGCTTAGGGTCTCCCTTGTCAGACCAGAAAAAAACGGCCACTGTGGGTAATTTTTTGTCTATTCCTCCTTTCCAGCCTACTGATATTGCTAACAAAACAACAATATGAAACAGACGACTTCAAGGTGCATTATCATCTGCATAATTAACATAAATAGCATTATTCCCAGCTTCATCAACACAGGCTAGCACAAAGAAGGACACACAAAGAGTTTTCTTTCTCTAACACTGCATATCTTCTACCAGCATTTTAGAGTGATATGATCTCACAGTCCATCACAATAGACAGCCTTGCCTTCTTGTCCTTCAGCCATTCATCCCCTTCATAGTCCTCTCCTTTCTGGCAGCACAAAGGTTGGAACTGTGGAGGAAATAGGTTTGGGAACTGATCTGGATTTAAAAATAAGCATTTTTTTATACCTTACAGTCACTGAATACTGAAATAACGATGCCAGGAAAAATGTAACCTATATCCTTTTGCCACTGCAAAGACTGCATCCCATCTCAGACCTATCTGGCTGTTGAGGCATCCATGATATCAAGATCTGATTGTGACAACTAGTTATGCATAGAAGTCAAGGCATATAACTACACAAAGCTCCAGTGAATGTAAAATGAACCAACTTACCTATTAATAGTTATATCAGGTCACTGGGTACATCAATGGCTTCTCATTAATTTGGAAATGAATTCATTCTTTCTGTCTTCTGCTCAAGTTTTAATGGCAGCAGCTACTCAAGAGATCTCAATGTGACCTCCAAGACAACTACACTGCACCTAAGCAATGAAACTATTAACTGGCAGTGGGAGTGTCATTGGACACAGTTTCATGCACTACGGCCATCACTCATCTATGCATTAAGAGGGAAGATTCAGACACACTTGGAGGAGAACACAAAGCATATCTAACTGCCTTTCTCAATAGGAAATTGCAAGTCATGCCTTTATTTTCAGCACTACTCAGATATATAAGAAAGAGCAGCCTACGGACTGGAAAAGAAAGATTATTGATATTATTTCATATTTATTTAGCAAAATTTCCCATACTTTACTTATGAGGTCATACTAATCAACAAACAAGCAGATCAACAGATCATCTGTTGTCTTTCATTCTTTCAGGATTGTATCTCTTAAGACCAATGAAAAATACATCTCTCAAATGCTTTGCATAAAAGGAGATGTATCAGTTGTTTCTCAACACTTTAAGAACTGAATATCCCAGGATCCTTATAAGCCTCTACTTGTCTTCTCCACTTCCAGAATAATCAGTTAACATACTAACACAACCACATTTTCACTAAAAGCACCATGGATTTGAATGAAGCCACACTTAAGATGAGAGATGTGCAGCCCATGGCTCTGCATTTTTTCATAGTTCATGTGCAATATTGAGTTCCTTAGCTGGATTACTTGATCATAAAACAACTATTAAACAATATGAAGTAGTAAACTACTTCACATCTTTCTAACCATGATCCAGCCCAGCAGTTACTGGAATTGAGTTGGGACTCTCAGGTCCTCAGCTCCTTTCTGCAATTGATTTCTAAATAATCTTTGCATGCCCCATCCAGTCTTTCTCAGCCTCCATTATTCAGCCTTGCAGAATGGGTGTATTAAAAGCATAGCAATTCCCAGGATTTCTTATGGGTATTGCTAACTCGTCTGTGCAGGATGCAGCCACCTGTATGTAGAAACCTCCTCTTAGGCTTGAAACAGGAACTGAAAAAAGAACCCACAGCCACTGAAGGCAGTAATACTTTCAGGTTTAAGAGGATGAGAGGTTTCCCGGACTATCATCTTACCCAAAGGACACTCAGAGAGAGAGTGAGCCACGCACCTGCTGCACACGAATCATCATAGCATGGAAAACCCAAGGCTTCCATATTCTTCTGCAGCCACAAAGGGTCCTGACCGTGGTGCATACGACAAAATCATGCAGAAGAAGAGAAATAATTTGCAGACACCTTTCTAAAACCAAGCCATGCTCTGTGGAAGCTCACACAGTCAGGAAACAGGGGGATCTGCATCACTGCAGGGAGATACAGTGGTAGGAGCTGTAGCAACAGTCCTAATTATATGAGTTCCTTAATCCTTAATTCCAGCAAAAGAAGAGTTCCTTGGAGAAGGGCTGATGCTTCTCCAAGGCTAGAAGGGAACCTAAATATGGAGAATAGTAGCAAGTGCAGCCAACACCTTGGACTTCTAACTACCACTTTCAGAATGGGGGGCCCACAGTGAAAGTGGTCTACCATGTTTCAAGTGAAAACATCCAAAGACAACGTCTCTTCCAACAAGAATTGCTGCTTCTTTCAGTAGGGACCACAACTTAACATCAAGATCAGCAGAGTAGGATGTCACCAGAAAGAGATAAAGTAGTGTGGTTTGTTACTACAAAAGTTATATAACGAACAGAGGGAGCAGTAACTATAGGAGGGAAATTCTATCCAAAAAAGTGTTTCCTACTCCTGCCAAAAAAAGCAAGAGGTTGTGTTGTTTTTCAGGGATTCATTTAGTCCAAATAAAGTTAATGCAGAAAAAACAGAACTTCTGGTCCACATAAATCAATGCAACTCCACTAACTTCTGGAAGCTTAGCGCAGGGTACACCCGAAGTGCCAGGCATTCATCACTACAAACATAACACATTGTAGCTCCCTAAATTAAAGGTTTTAGTGTTGCTTCAAGACCTATTCAACTACAGCACATTTATCTCACCTACTGTTCAGTTGTTTTGCCTCCAACTCATGGAAATGGTTGTGAAAATCTCCCAAACAATTTCATTGTTAACAAGGCCTACTTTTAGTTCTGGAAAAAGTTACACTTTTCTTCATTTATCTCACACACACATACAGTATATAAAATCAGTCTGCAAAATGTCGTGTGATCCAGCTAGCTGAAAGGTGCTCTGTGAGTATCATAAATCATTCTTTATCTACCTTGGCTGTTTTTATAAATAGCGCATCTTGGCTTTGTATGCCTTAAATGCTTTGGATCATTTCTTTTTGTTTAGGGCAAAAACAGTGATAAGGATTTGTTTATTCAGAAGAAAGAAAGACAAGTATTAATATTTTTTTGTGTTGTTGCTGAAAACAGTCCCAAAAGGGGCTGAATTTCCAATCTTTCATATAAAAGCCGTCAAAAACCTTTTTTCATTAGGCTACCCAGGATATTGTTTAAAGCTTAACGCACACAAGAAATTTCATGTAAATTAGGCACCTGAGGGTACCAACACGGACCTGTGATTGTAATAGAAACGTATTGACATTGGCATAAAGGAGGCTAATTAACTGCTTCCTTTCTGCCAACTGCACGACTAGATCCACGCTGCCGCTCAGCATCTCCAGCCGTTGCAAATGGGCAGGCAAATACATCCCATCCTCAGCGCAAAGCCCGCTCAGAAGAGCTGCACAGGGGAGCAGGAGGGGACGACTGCTCCGCCAGCAAAGGGACAGAGAGTTCAAAGCATGTCCCCTAGCCTTCATGTGGAGCAAAGCTCTCCTCACGCAGGCACCGTTGCTGGGAAAATCCGACTTTGTACGTTTTTCTGCCTCACTACAAAGAGCCATTGAAATGCCGTAGCCCTGTGCAGCATGGTTTGTGCTGATAAGAATAGCAGCATGTAGGAAATTTAGTCCTTCATTTCACAAGGAGGAAAACAGACTTTGTGGCGTGTTCTCACTGAAGGCCATCCCCAAACGGGATATGGACTCACAACTTCTAAAGCCTAAAAGCAGACAGCTTGGCCAGGGAGTCACACGTTCCGATTAGAGAGGCTTAAGGTGCTAAGTAAAATCCTGTACGCTTCCATGGACACCGACAAAATAAACTGTGAATTATTGAAGTACTTCTCAAGTGGTACCAGGCTTGATTGCCTTGTTCTTGGATAGTGATTTGCACCCCATATTGTGAGTATGAAGCAGGTGTAAAATGCCTGCAGTGGAAGAATAGGGAATGCTGATTTGACAGCACTTTATACATACATTGCCTTGGACTTAATCGGTATGAAATCATCCTACAGCGTGAGGTGGAAGAAATCCAGTCCCTCCAAACGTATGTCCTTTGTGGCTGCTAAGCCCTTTGCATTCGCAAATGGCACGATACTAATGTTTGTTTTATGAGCACTAAAGATAAGCCTATACCAACACCATGTTCAAAGTTCCACACAGGCCTGGAATATCTCAAATCCATTCCCAAGCTTTCCACTTCAGGCTTGGTTTTGTTGCATATAATCTTCTTATTCTTTCAGCTTGCTTGTTTTCTGTTACACACAGCAGAAGGTGAGCTCAGTCTCAGCATTTCCCCTGCAACCTTTCTGCATCCACATCATCACCTCACATAAAGAAAATCTTTATCTGTGAAATCTAAACATGAAGATGACGCAAGAACAAAGGACAGCATAAATCAGTTGAATGGCAGAGGGAGAACAAGCTTTTTATCTTAAATCACCAGAAAATCCAAATCATCACAACATGAAATGAAATTACTTCAGTCTGATCACTTTCTGGTAAACTGTGAGGAAGGAGATATCGGTCTTGCAGCAGGCTGAGGTCCGTATCACAAAAAATAAATAAGCAAAATACACAAGTAGAAAATAGCGCAGCCATTTGAAACAATTGCTATCACCCAAAATTGAAATCAGCTCTGAAAACCAAGTTAGCTCCTCACCTTTTATCTTGCTGTTAAGCTGGCAAAGTAACCTGGTGGGAGGCAAAGCGTTTATTTCAGTTGCCCGTCCTCACTCTGCAGAGGAACACAAGTCTCAGTGTGCGGGGACACAAGGTCTACACTACAGTCAGCGCAAACCAAGGGAAGAGATGGAAGGGAAAGCAGTGTACTAGGAGAAGAGATTCTCAACTCTCTCTCCTCACACAGTTTCCGCACGAGGAGGAGGAGAAGACACGTACCTGTAGCCTCAGCACCTTCCTGCTTCAGTACGTGTTCACTGCTAGGGGCATGTGCACACTTCTAGGGCAAAGCTCTTCACATGTCAAAGAGCCCCGGAAGAAAAAAGGGTAATTTATAAGCAGTCAGCACCCTTACAAAGCTAGCTCATTTTAAATTCTTACTTTCTCCAGACTCATCTTAGAGATAATACTTTCCCCTCAGCTACAAATTAAAATCTCTTTCTCCCCCGTTCCCAGCCTTTTATTTCACTGAGTTTGAAAAATGAGCCGTGAGGAAGATGGATGCTGCAGCAAATCCACACTGAAAATGTGAAGAGTTAACAAAATCACTGGCTAGGAATAGAAAATAAGGTTAAGGGCAGTGACCTCCTTTTTGCTCCTGAAAATGCAGAACAAAGGTTTAGCTGTTCCACTAACCCTGCGCACTGCTATTCTTTGACTCCTCATGGTTCAAAGGAGGCCTCGAAGCAAAAATATTGCCACAAATCTCAGTGCCTGTTTGAGGGCTTCTTTGAGACCCCCCTCCTTTCCTCAGACACAAAGCAGCTGATGAATGAAGCCAGCTATCCCTGCAGAAATGCGGGACGCACACATGGCTCCCGGAGCACCCGGCAGCCATCAGCAGCGATTAGGCAGTTTGTTTATTCCGTTCCATCCCTTCACATTAACCACTGCGTGCACAGACTGACCATTCTGAAGAAAAGGGCCAGCACTTATATTAGCCATCACTGACTCAAATCAGCTGAAGCAAGAGAGCAAGGCTGGAAGGCATCCTGCTATGTCACTATCCTAGAAGAAAACCTGTAGTCCGCTGCAAAATAAAAAAGGAAGCAAGTCTCTCTCCGCCTGCTTCCCCTCAGCTTCCAGGCTCATTCTGGCTGGCATGGCCTCTCCTTTGCTCAAGGCAGCCGACTGTTTTTCTTTTCTTTTATTAATAACAACAGTGAAGATCTGCTTTCCTTGTCTCTGAGCTCTGCTTGATATGGGAGACTTGCTTTCAGGCTGCGAACAGCTTGTGTGCGAGAGGCTTGCTTGCCTTTTGTCTTAGATCTCTGTCTTTAAAGGAAATTATAAGACTGCGAGACTGGGTTGAAAAAAGAGGCATAAACCTTGGTAATTTTCTGCTAGGAGAAACACTTTAAGCAAAAATGACAGTCAAATCAGAAAAAAAAATCCACTTTGATAACCTGGTAATTAAACAACAAGCAAGCTGGTGAGGCAACTTGATCAGTCAGCCGTGCTGGCCAAGATGTTACCATCAAGTAAGATAGCGAATTTTAAAGGTAAATTTTGCTCATCATCTACTCAGTAGAAAGATAAAGGATGTCACAGATGCTCCACTGCAGAAGAGAGATCATGTGCAGGAAAACAGGAGGGATCCCAGCCTTTGAGGGGAACCCAAAATGCAAGAAACGTGCCAAAGTACGGAGGAAAATGAAACAGAGGAATGTTTCTAGTGTTTTCCTGATTTTGTCACTTTGACACGTGGAAGTGAAGCACACCAGGGGAGGCAAAGAAAAAGTACAGAAATCTATTCTGAGAAAAGGTTAAAATCATATTGGCTGGGCTTAGCTCTTGGAAACCAAACAGAAGCCAGGTGGGAGTCTGCAAGGGGATTTTTACCAGCTCTGCTTGTGTTAACGGAGCTGTTAAGGTTTGTTGATCTCCCATCCCACCACATTTACCACCACTGCTGCGGCTATTGCTACCAGTCCCTGATGTGAACTGTTCAGGGGACACCTGAAGACCCAACAGGTCACATCTAAGCCCTTGCTCAGAGGTGATCATCTTGATAACCCCCACACAGCCCTGAATGCCGACTGGGGAGGTACTCAGGGATGCCACGTGTTGGCCCAACCCATCTGACATTATTGAGATTAGTACATGGCTACCTAGATGTCTTAGTTATCACCTACTAGACAGATGGGAACATCGGTATCTTTAGGGCGGAGCAAAGACAGTTTTTTATGGCATAAGCAAAAGCAATGACTTCTGTTCATTTTATCAGTTTTAGGGCTTACAAAATCTATGTATGTAACGAGGTGCACTTCAGCTGGTCTATCACTTACTTTATACAGGACATAGAGTACAAAATGGGCATTCAAAGAGCTGAAATGATGGACAGAAAAGGGAAAGAACCCACAAAACTCACCGAAATCACTAACATTAAGCAATGACCATTGACAACACTGGATATTTGTATTCCCTTTGACATACACTTGAGGGTATATAGGAGGATGTGACTTCTTCAAAGTAAATTTATTTAGGAGTTGGTAATTTCTTTATACTTGAGAAAGACTATCCTCTAAAAATATGTTTGCTATTCAATGCTGATGAACAAAGGTTTAGTTCCAGGATATCTGACCTCAAGTGCTTATTAAATGCCTTTTTTACCCAAGTGTTGTGCTTATGTGACTGATCATTCCCACGGAGCTGTCTCAGTTCCCTGAGCAAGATGAATGCAATTGCAAATAAGAAACAGGAAAAATTTTGACAATAGTAATTGGAAAGAAATGGAATTTTGCTATTCAAGTCTATTGAGAAATTGTGTTTCCTTTCAAGACAAACTAAATTTTGTCAACAGGTACCAGAATCATATTTATAGGCAAAAATCTGTATAAAGTATAGAAGTGGAATAAACATGAACCAAAATTAAGTTTTGCAAAATGCTGCTGAATATTTTTACTGCCACTCCACAACTTCTGCTCATAAATTATTAGTATCGTCATTCCCAGACCAATTCAAAAGAGAACAAAATATTTTGAAGAGTACCCTTAAGAGGTGCCATAACCATTTGCTGTAATGTATTTAGAGAAAGAGCATTTTAGATTACTTGAATATTAACATGGTGTATTTTGATTACCGTAAATTTAGATTATAGCAAAATCATCCAGACCAGCCATTGAAATAGGGCACTAAACCCCACCCTAGACCATGGATAGAATGACAGGCTAGAGATAATGATCAAAAGAAAACCCCTAACAGAGGGAGAGACAATCAGGAAAATAAAGATCTGTGATAAATAAACTCTCTCTGTTCTCAGTCTCTCGCAAATGACTGACCTGTAGTTTCTTCTTTAGGATTTGCTGTGTCCACTAAGGTCATTAGTTCCCTGGTCCTGAATCACGTGTCAGACAGCCAACCATAAAATAAACTATGGTGCAAGATGAGAAGGGAAAGGAGATCCTGTCCTGACTTCTGCACGATCAAATTTAACTTCATATATTAAAGACATTTGTCTCAGGGTCTTCTAACAAACACAGGTCAAATTTGCATATTGAAGAAGATCTCAGTGGAGAATGAACACGTACCTGCTGTTCCCATTGTCACTACCAGGGCTTGTGTAGCTTTGATTTGCTCACATAGAATCATAAAATACTTAAGGTTGGAAGGAACCTCTACAGGTCCTCTAGTCCAACCCCCCTGCACATGCAGGGTCTCCTACAGCATGTGGTACAGGATGCACCATCACTAGCATGTTTTGCTACAGTATTTCATCAGGGCTGCAGTAACAGCAGTTTGCATTAAGCACTGGAGCTAACTAGTAAAAAATCTGCACGACCTTCAGTTTTGTGGCTACGAGGTGGGGAAACAGTCTCATGAGCTCCCTCTTAAAATACTATTAAAAATTGAAGTGCTTTTCCAGAGCTCTTCTCACTGGTGCAAGTTTTTATTCCAAATTTCTTAAATACAGTGCAAAGTATGTGGCAAAGTCTGCTGGAGAACCATCGGGAGAGGAGTGGAGTAACTGATAGATCATATATAAAAAAAAAAAAAAAAAAGGAAAAACATTTGGAAATGTGCAGGAAAGCCTCTAAGCTATAAGGTTCACTGCAAATTTCAGACTCTACCAAGCACACAGGGATTTGAATCTGCATCTCAGTTATAGCACACAGCTTCAAGTTCAGAATCCAAACATCTCCAGAGCCTCCAGGTGCCTGGAGATTTAAAGGTTTTATTCAGTCATATGGATTTCAAACCAGAAGTTTCCTACTTTCTTGAACAGTCTGCAACATTAATGAGCGAGAGTCTTTGCAACCACTATTTACGGTTTTGTGTTTTGTTTTTTTCCTAGAACAGAGAGCAGTCTCTCACTCTCCCAGCGCTTAGAGCTTTATGAGTATTGGCTGCTGAGTGCTTCATTATTCTCCTGCGGGTTTCTCCCCGTTGCTCCTTTGTGCACCCGCCCCATATCTGCACAGAAGATGCTCTGTGTCTCCTGCAACATACCGGTTTTGGTGAGCTCCACATGCACGGCACACTCCTCCATCTGCCAATATTGGGGTGCAGCTAAGCAGCTCTTGGGATAGGGCTCATCAGGCTTCACTGACCAGCCAAGGGAAGCAATAGATTTTGTAAGTGAACACATTTGCCAGGTGGAGAATGTTCAACCCTGGACTGAAGGAGGGACACACACTGCTTTTAAAAATACTTCCTAGTAGCTATGCAAAGGGTATAAAAATGCATGCTCCTTTACTCTGACTGCATTTTCACTGTGGTGAAGGTGCACCCTGCAGCATATCCCAAAGCCCTGGGCTCCCCCTAAGCAGGGAAACCATTGCAGCCCCATCCTGCCCCATCTGCCTGGATCTACTGCCGAAGGAAAGAGGACTGAGTTGGGAAATGGTGTTTGCTCCAGCTCCACGAGGACAGACAGTTGTGACTCTGCCAGAGTGCTCCCTGGAATAACAGTGAAGTGTTCCCCATTCCCACAGCATAGATATGCATGAGCAAATCTTATTCCTTTTGCATACAGGTTCTCTTCTGTCTTCTGAAGGCAGCATTTAGGCAAAGCAGCCACATCAAACAGGCACCTGCAAATCCTGATTCTTTACCTAAACACCTAAACCAAGAGCAAAGGTCAGAAAATATAGTTGGAAAAGAAAGGTGAAGACCTTGCACTAGTATGCACAGTGCTTCTACATCTCACAGAGCTGCTCCACGACGTAAAGCTATTGCAATATTTTGGTTTGCAAAAAGGAGTTGCCTAGTGCCCACATTAAATCTGACAAGCTTCACACTGTGCTGAGTAAAACTGCACAGCACCAAAATGACTTATTAAAGAGGCAATAGTCCCACAGGTTTCAAGTTAGGTGTCATCATCGAACCTTCTCAACCCATCTTTTTCTGAACCACAAGACGGCTGTGGTGGATCTCCATGTATTGCCGTTGCACTCAGACTAACGCTAACAGAGGGCAGGAGAAAAGACACGTGAGTCTTGAGCGAAGTCAGTCCCCAGGATAGCTGCTGTCAGCCCAGAGAACAGCCTGACCTGTGCCTGCTGCAACGGGGAATGCTGCTTTTTTACTGACACTGCTTCTTCTTAAAGCTTTTTGTCTATATTATGCTGATGCCTGCCCTTGGTGAGGTTAGAAGTCATTTTAATTTCAGGATGTATTAAGTATGTTTAAATAATAAATAATCAATAAATACCAGACCAAGAAAAATACTCATTTAAAACATAAAAAAGAATCTTCAAGACAGCAAAATCCAATGGTATGTCCCACACCCGAAGCACTGTTTTAGCTTATCTTAGTGTTTTAGCATCTATTTCTGCTTATTTTGCTCGCAGCCCTGAGCTTATTTTCCTATTAGAAACAATAATAGCGCTGTCCTATACGTACAAAATTCATTACACCCCTGAGGCCCTGAGGAGATTTAGAAATAGCGTATAGTTATCCCAACCTGAAATCTGTGAATCCCTGTTATTTCTGCGAAGCATGGGAAGCGCCGGGGCAGCACGGACAGGGCCAGGCCTCGTCCTGCTGCTGGCAGCGTCGGGGGTGACTTCCGCACGGCAGGAGAGCTGCAGCTCAGCGGCTTGCCCACGGGGTGCACTCAACCTCTGCCATCTTGCAGTAGAGGGGTCAACACCGGCCGTGGCCGAAAATCCCACGGCTCGTATGAAGAAGTCACCGAGCGCAACGCGTGCTGCTTGGAGAAAAATCAACACGCTCCAAATCGCTCTCCCTGCGGTGTTGGAGGGGCCACAGTTCATGCTCTAGGTTATTGCACTCTATTGATACAGCAAAGCGTGAAGCCTCTTTAAATTACCACCACAATTATGCACATTGCACCCTGCACTTGGCTGCGGTTGGGTTTCCCTGAGAACATTTCTGGGAAGTCTAAAGGGAAAAGGCAATGCATGGAAAGCAGCATCGTGTTGGAGGAGATCCCTCTTACGAAGACAGTCCTCCCCGAGGAGGTGAGACTAGGAGCACAGCTAGCAGGGGAAAGAAGCCAGAGAGACGGGCTGAGATTTCACCCAGAGCTACAGATAGAACATAACCAGGAGTGAAGAGGGGAAAAAAACACACTTGGAGTATGAATGAAACCCCAAAGGAATCATGGGATCATTATGGTTGGAAAAGATCTCCAAGATCACCAAGTCCGACCATAAACCAATCACCTGCTAAACCATGCCCCTAAGTGCCTCATCTACATGTTATTTGAACGTTGCCAGGGACAGTGACTCCAGCACTTCCTCCGGGAGCCTGTTCCAGTGCTTCACCACCCTTGACACAGATTGACTTTACAAGTCTTTGGTGCATGCCCTTGTTTTACAAAGCCTCCCAGGCCCGATTTCCACACTGGACAGGTCTGCACAATTCTTCATTGTTACAAAGCATAATGTGTGAGTCAGAACATGGGCAGAAGCTTCCTGGTTATTTTTTTTCAGGTGCACACAAAGCGCTGTGTATTTACACTGAACTTCTTAAAATCATAAACAAATAAATACATACGACTGCCTGATTTACATTTACCTTTTTTTGTTTTGTTTTGAAATATGAAAGTCACCTTGAAAGCTACAGCTTTCAGCGTAAGTCGTTTTATCTCTAGCATTACAGTTCTACCTTTGCCTACAGTAGCAAAAGACCCTCCCAACTCAAGAAACTCTTTTTAACTCTCATGCAAAGAGTTTCAGATTGACCTGTCACAGATTTCCAAATATGCCATGACGATGAAAGAGCACCTGCTTGGCCACAGCAAAGAGCTGGCGGGATAGCAGAATGCAAGGTCCCACGGCACGTTGCATAGAAGTTCTGAAGTAATTTAAGAGTGGCAATATGGTCTGTGAGATATGGTGCTGGCCTGGGAGTCCAGGAGACTTGGATTCTGTTCCTGGCTCTGCCGCTGACCTGCCCAATGACTTATGACGAATGACTTAACACATCTGCCAAGTTTCACACAGCAAGCGTGAGACTCACCCTCCGTTTCCCCCTCAAGCTCTCCCTTCCCAGCACCTGTATCCCACGCTTCAGCAACACATTCACAGCCTCTCTTCTGCCTCTGGATCCGATGCATCAGACACGGACATGCCCAACACCAGCCATGCACTCACAGTGTTCACTGGTGGCGCAGGTCCCACTCACAGTCTGAGATTTGAGAAGCTGAGGGATCCACATCCATTTGTGGACATCTATTTTCTGTCCAACCCTTCCACTGAGACACAAACTGCATGGCACAAGGATGACC
Organism: Eudromia elegans; assembly: GCA_003342815.1. Taxonomy (NCBI): domain Eukaryota; kingdom Metazoa; phylum Chordata; class Aves; order Tinamiformes; family Tinamidae; genus Eudromia; species Eudromia elegans. The sequence goes on from PTEX01000047.1 coordinate 952,682, forward strand.
ATCTCCCCCTGCCTGTCCAGCCCAAAGGCCCCAGTTTCAGCTAGGAGCCCCGCTCCTCGCTACAAGGCACCAGATTCACCCGATACCCGCTCCTTCCTTCACAAAAATGTCACTGCAACAGCTGCTTGTTATTGCTGAAGCTTATCGGTGACGATCCCAATTCCCCGGGCTGACACTAATCTAACAGATGACTCCTGGAAAATATTGTGCTGTCTCTGGCCTACATTTCTTCAAAATGTAAATACACGAGTAAGAAGGGAGCTCTATAATCTTCGACCCAAAAAGAAGAAGAAGAAGAAAAAAAGAACAAACCCCAACACCCTATGTGTGCCAGCTATTATCATTGTTATTAAATATTATGTTTATTTCATTAGTTACTCCTGCAGAGGAAAACACATACTAGGAATAGGAGTCAGCAGGGGATTCTCTGCTTGGCCTCATGTCAGGCCTCCTCTCTGTAAACACGGACTGCCTGCAGCACGTTGATTTTTGTTTACCTTGCACAGTGAAGAGGTGGAACTCTAGTGCATCCCCTTCTTGATTTTTCTTTTCCACAAAGAAAAAGGGAGGATGTTAAAAAGAAACCTTGAGCATCTGCCTTTGGTATTTAAATTAGGTGTCTGTGCATAAATTCATTAGTGTTGCTCTGCATTTGGTATCACTTGAAATCAGAAGAATTCCCAACGGGAGAGAGGGGAGGGAGGCTCTCTTTTCATTTTGAGGAAAGAAGGAGACTTCAGTGAAGAATGACGAGTCTGTCTGAAAGTAATTTTAGCCCCTACTTGTGTGATAAACTAAGAAGAGCCATCTCTCCCCTTCTTGGAAATGCAGGTCAAGGCTTTGAGTTGTTCATTATGCAAAGCGCCTCCCTCGAGCCTCTGGCTGGGAACCAGAGAGGGAAAGCTGCAGCATCAGGTCATCAGCACCGTAAAACGGCAGATGTAGTGGGGCAGAAATGCTTCCAGAGTTCTGTACAGCATGCAAGGCCAGAAGGGATGGGCATTGAATGTCTGCACACGCACCAGAGGGCAAGCCTGGCCTGCACAGTGTGCATGGTGCAAAAATTAAGTGATGACAGCCGAGAAAAGGGAAAAGGAAGGAAACTTCTGAGAGAAGGAAAACTGGGGCCGAGAGATGTGTTCAGCAGCACAAAGGACGCTGGTGGCAGAGGCAGGTATGTGAGGCCCAGGGCAGGACCCAGATGCAGACGCAAGGCAGCCTGCTACCCCATTCAGCAGGGAGAAGTAAGCAGTGCCTTTGGCAGTAAATTCATTTGCCTCTATCCAAAAGTGCCTGGATCCAGGAAACAAAAAATGAACTTTTATTCCTTTTAATAGATGGGTTATTGATGAGATCTCATTATCTAGCTGGTTACAAATACAGACTCACAGCAAGACCAGTCATGCAAGTGAACGAGCAGAGGGAAGTACAGGCCCTGAACCCCTCAGGAATGAGAAGCACTGGGAATTTTCCCTGGAAAAAGCAGTGTTCATCTCCCACCAGTCCAATATGCTTTTCTTCTCCAAGGCCATCAAGGAAAATGCAAACAGGGAAGACACAGGCATGACGGAAAGGAGATTACCAAGCCCTAGCAGGGCTACAGGGAACCCATCCATTTGCAGTGTGAAATGTGCAATTCAGGAAAAAAAAAAAAAAAAAATGCGCTGTGGATAGGGTCTTCTTGTCGGCACCTTCACAGCTGGCTATTGATTTTACACTATTTATAAGATTTACTCCCTTTTATTTTCACCAGGGGAAATTAGGCTGTCAGGATCTATTAACCCGAAACAAGCCATTATCCCGCTCATGATTATCGCCTTCCAGGGCTAGCTGCAAAGCGCCCCTGGGCCTCCAGCTGACGGGAACGGAGGCCACCTGCTCCCATGCACCTCTCCCAGCCCGCCTGCCTGTCCCGATCAGGATGAGAGCGGACCCAGGTGCCCGACGAGCAAGGGAGAAGCCAGCAACGACGTTTGCCTGGAGCAACCCACTGCGTCCCGCTTGCCTGCTGCTCAACAGGGAGCCTTCCAGCACGTACATGGCACAGGGCATCAGCTCAGCCCTTCAGATTCAAATGCAAAATGTCTGCTTTGCCACTTAGTTTCCTGCGGTGTTCTTTTTTTTAATCTGCTTGCTTTTTAAGAAAGGATATCAAGGAGAAAAAATCTACTCAAAACACAGACCGCTCCAACCTCAACCTCCTTTGCTGAACAACACCCGGATGTTGCCACTTCTGTCCACATTTTAGGTTTGAAAACTGGGTCCTGGCTCTTTGGTGGCCCTTCTGAGGACACGAGGGACTCCAGCCTGCATCTGACCGCAGCCAAGGCGCTTTTCCTGAGCGTGACCGTTCTCAGCGCTTGCGTTAATGTGTCTCTGCTCTACACAGTCAGCGTGTGATTTGCTAAAACTCTTAAGCTGGTCAAATAAAAACCAGTTACCTTTGGAGCACAGCCATAGAGCATTTCTCAGTGGAGGCTATTTCTGTAATGAACTACAGCTTTCAAATTCAAATAGCCAGTTCAGCACAAGCCAGACCCACTAAGCAGGAGCTGTGAAGTACAGAAAATTATGAAGCACAGACCTGGAAATAGGATTTGTGCCCTCCTGACTTTTAGAGCTGAGCGTATTCCCCCAGGCAACAGAGGCACTTTGACTGGCGGAACAGCAGGCACTTTGGGATACGCTTTCCCTACCTGAAAGTTTTCAAGCCATATGAAAAGCAGTCCATGCTGTTTTAAAGCCCTTTGGAGGCCTACCCAGTTGACTGCAGAGTGGAGTTATTTGCTCATGAACACCTCATTCCTGAGATGCACACTTAAACCTAGCAAAAAACATTCCATGGTGCAGACTCGGTATGGGGTTTTCAGTGCTAATACATGGTCAAATCAAACCCAATTTTCCCTGGAAAAAAAAAAAAAAAAAAAAAGAAAGACCACACATTCTCCAGTGAGGAGCCTCTCCATCCTAAATCACAGCTTTCAAGTATCTGCTGCTTCTGCTGAAAAACAGCTTAAGAAAATCAACATTACCACCATCTCAAAGACTATGCCTCCCCTTCTATTTTTCTCAAAAATAACTAAATGAGCTCAGCTCTCATTTGACAGGATGGAACATGAAGAGAAAAGATTTTTTTTAAAAAAAGGCTTGATTTCAGGGCAGAAACTATTTGACAAAGTTTAGCCCCTTTGGAGACTGCCTTCCTAGGCCTGTCTAAACACAGAGCTTTAAAATTTCAACTACCTCAGTAACCTCAAGTGCATTTCTAGCTGCAGCAGCCCCTACTAAATATGTTCATTTTCTAGCATTTCTGTCACTTAAAACTCCATCTGGTCATGGGTGAGGGAAAGCAGCAGGTACATCTATGCATACGTGTGCCAGCCACCACGCTGCTACACGACCAAGAAATTGCAGGTTTACTCCTGACGGCTGCATGCCCACCAGGTGCTGCAAGGCAAGAGCAAAGTTAGTGCAGCTGGCCACAGGCTGAGCTGCAAACCCACTGCGGGTCCCCACCTTGCCCCAGGGTCCTGGACATTCCTCTGACGTTCAGAGGAACACATGTGAAAGCACAGGCTGCATGTCTGTGGATGTGGTTTGAGTCTTCCCCTTTGACTGCAAATATGGATGAGCTCTGCCCAGTTCCAGGTCTGCGGCCAAGAAAATCACCAGAGAATGTGTCCAGGTATTTGGGGCTCTATCTGCTGGCAGCAGTACAGTCGTGCTCCTGAGCAGAATTTCTCTGCTTTTGCAAACAAACTGTGCCCTGGAGCCACGTGTAACTGGGCTTTCTTAGTGCCGTCCAGATGCCACGTGGGACATGTCAAAGCCCAGCTGGGAACCTCAAGGGAAGCCACTGCACCAAAGCTGCTTTGTCTTGGGGACGTTCGAGACAGGCCTAATGTGTCGAGCAGATGAAGCACTCTGGGGATGCTGGGGAGGAACAGTCCCCGACACGCTATTCCTCATTTAATTCCCACTGGAGCAAAATGGTGCCAGGACTGGCCAGAGCAATTAAGCACACCATCTGGGCCTCGTGTCTCGTGCAGGCACAGGGCAAGCCCACTCCTGGTTAACCCTTCTGCCTCCGCAGACATTCACTGAGGAAAGTCACATGCAAGGGGGGAGCAGGAATTTGATGCAGGTAGCGCCGAGGAGCCGTGCAGAGAGGCCCTTAGCACTGCTGGACCGAGTTAGACACCCCTCAGTGTAAACACAGGAAGGAGCAAATGAGGATCTAAGAGCAGATCAGAGATTTGAAAATAATCAGTCACGATGCAAAAAACAGCAGCTGCGATCCTTCAGACTTGTCAGCAGAGGCAGTCAAGCCCTAAAATTATAGTAAAATAAAGCAAATCCAACAGACGGGGCTGCACATCAGTGAGAGGATGAGACCAGTCGGATCACAGCTGCCTCAACCGTTGAGTTTTCCTAGGTTTGAATGCCACAGCCCAGGGGATAAGCCATGGCCCAGGCTGTGCACTGGGGACAAACCAGCCAGCGTCACCACAAGAGAAACCTGAGTGGAAGCCAAGGATGGGCCTTGTTGGGCTCAGAGCTCGTCACACAGAGTTTGGGGGCGTCTGACAAAGAAAATGGAAAAGTCCCTACATAACTTGTTTCACTCTGATCAGAGAAACAGAATTTGTCTTAACAAGCTTAAATAGAAATTAGATTATACTAACTTCATTTAATTTATTTCACTAACGTCCCATGCTGCTAGGAATAGAGGATCTAGCCATAGAGGCAGCAGGACACTCTCAAGCCAGCTAATGCAGGTGGTTTATAGGAAAAAATCTCCTAGAAAGAGACCAGAGCTGCAGAGGGATTTCCTTACTAAAACACACACATGGGCTCACACAGAAATGTTCATGAGATTTGGCAGAATGACTAACTGGATTCAAGAAACTGAAGAGTGGAGTGAAAAAGATGTTGTGGTTATGAGATTATCCAGAGATATGTAGGCATATGACACAGGTTATATTAAAAGTCTATGGCAAGATCAGGCAGAGTACATAGGTACATTTGGCACTGAGGAGAGGAAGGCTAAATTCTGGCAGACAACTCCCCAGAGCCCAATTTAGAAGTGAACAGTCCTTAAACATGCAAATTTCACAATTCATCCCAGGAGTCAGAGGAAAATACCTCCTCACCATCTGCCTGAGTCCGAGCAGTGCTAAGGCTCAAGGAAGAGCCTTTGCTTCCGCTTCTCTCTGCAGAAATGCTTCACTAAAAGCCTACATAGAAGTATAAAGAAGCCAGGTAACCCTGGGGAAAATGATGCTGCTCATGACACACACGGAGGGCTCTTAACCAGCCAAGAAGTCCTCTTGGCCCCTTCCGCAAGTACCTGAAAATATAAGGTCTGCAGTGATAGACAAGTCGACAAAAGGTCATCAGTTCAAGAGGGCACCCAGCTCAGCTCCAAGCCTCCTGGCACAACTTTCTGGCTAATCGAATAATCTGTAAGTGGAAAACATTACAATAAAACAGTGGGTTTATGTCCTGTTATCCCCTGTGATAACTGTATCATATGGGAACATGTCCAGCAAGCAGCTTCCTCCAAGGGTGTCCACGAAACACAGGATATACAGCAGGGCAGTGAGAGCGCTATCTTTTTCCCTTCTAATCCCAGAGCACACACTAAATGCATCCTTTTATTTTAATAAGCAAAGAAGCTGTATCTTATAACAGGCTGGTTCCTTAATATATGTCTTTGACATGCTTGGGTGCCTTGAAAACGAAAGAGGCAAAGAGGGAGAACATGAAGTTCTGAGCAAAGGAACAAACACGACAGATGAAGAGACTGCTGATGTTTCAGGGTAAAAGTACAGCCTAGTGGATAGAGCAAGCCAGGTCAGAAAAAGCGTGCATTCTTCTTCACCTTGCTGCTGGCTTACACGTGGTTATGGAGCAGCTCACCTTCTTCACCTACTGAAGGAGAACAACAACGTATACTTGCCATATGGCAGCGTAAGGGTGAGTAGCTAGTCACGTAAGTGTGCTTTGAGATCTCGAAAGTCAAGTCACTATGAAACACATCATTGTTTTCCACAGAGGACCATAAGGATGAGCTTTAAGGCAAAAGAGTACACCCTTCCTACAGTACACCTGTAGCATGCCCGGATCTGTGTAGGGCTGTATTCTATTCCATTAAGATGAGAAGAGAGATTTAACAGCGGCAGCAGAAAAGAAACAAATGAGATCTCAGGACCCTTCATCATCAGATCTTCCCCTGAAATTCCTATTTATTGCATTTTCCCTGCAGCAACAAAACCACAGCAGCAGTAGCTATTACTGTTCCCATATACAAACCATATTAGACAGCATTTACAATATTAGCTGTCAAATAATATCCTTTCCTCTACCACCCACTCCTTAATATAGACCCACTGATGTGAGAAAACAAAAGCTTGGGTATTGGGGGGGGGGGGGGGGGCGCATTTCTCCAGGCAAGCATGGCTGCAGACTACAGTATCACAGGGATACTGTCTGCAGGGCACAGGGGGAAGAAACTCAGAACTGAAGAGGAAAGATAAAAGGCTAAGAACTGAAGTATCTTCTCTGTACATGACAGTGCTTGAATTTCCTAAGATATTTTTCTTTCATGCTGCTACCAACTACCTCTTTCAAATAATGTGAAAAACTGTGATCTTTATTTGTATTCCTAAGAGAAAACGATTGCCCGAACAACACACAATTAATTTTTTTTGTTATTGTTGCTTTGCAACAGATTATAATATATTTCCTACCTAAATAACAGCTTTCAGCCTGGAATATTAAAGTCCTTTGCAAATAGTAAGAATTTGACCTCAGCTGTGCACTCAGTTCCAACCTGCCCGAGCTCCCCAAAGCCCCCCACACGCTTTTCTTGTGTACAAACCCTTGCTGAGAACAAGTGGATGGACAAAACAGCTGCATCACCTGCAGCCAAAAGGGGAAAGGAACATCTCAGGCCTCAAGCTGAGCAGCCAAAGTCATGCACCGTGCAAGGCCCGTGAGGCAAACAGGAGACTGAGCTGGGGACAAGGGAGGCATCGCGTGTGCTGCTCGCTCAGCAGCTCCAGGAGCTGCACAACCACGCTTGAACCGGAGCTACGCCTCAGCTCTGCTTTTTATGTCTCATTTCTCACTGAGTCTTGTGGAGCCCTTCTTTGTGTAACAAACTGCTAAGTAGTTTGTTTATAGAGAAAACCAGGCTGCCTCCTGGCACCTTGCAGGGCCATTTCCAGAGTGCGCAGCGATTGCAGCAGGCCACCTCATCAAAAGAGAGGCGTTTTGAAGGCCCTTTGGCAGAGATGCAAACAACCACACATGGCAGCCAGGGATCAGTGCCTGTCCTGGGCATTTTTCCTGGAGAGAAACTTGCTGTTGGCCACCAAGTAATCCTCTTGCATCACCCAGGACTACCCAGGAAGCAGAATCTAGGTAGGTGACCTCCAGGCACTGTCCTTTCCCCAGGCCACATGGGCAGCTGTGGTCAGCACAGAGCAGATACCTTCCACAGGCACCGCTTCCCCTGGGAACGCGCACCGAGAGGCACCTCCAGTTGTGCTGACAGCTTTTACGCTCTCCCAAATTGCTTCTGCAAACGCAATTGTTCATCTTCTGTCAAAACACGAGGAAATAAGTTTGTTCCTTGGTGACAGTGCCTTAATAGGGAAGAAGGATTAGCAGCAGCCTTTGATAGAGAACCAGGGTCCGTTCCATTATCATAGGCGATCCCATCCAAGACCACAGGACCTAGGCAGCCTCCTGCCCTTAGCCCATTCATCTAGTCCCAACATCTTCATGAAGAACTGCACAGAGAAGGAGGAGGGGAGAAGGGAGAGAATGCAAAAGCTGAAGGTCAAAACCCATGTCAAACAGACTTTGTTTCACAGGACCTTCCAATCATGCTGGGCTTGGTTTTCTGTGGGGTTTTTTTGGGTTTGTTTTTGTTAACTCTTTCATTGCTAGCACCTCCACTGCATGCTGCACTGCTGTTCCACCGTGAAAATAAAATAGGATGATGTGAACTCAAAACGACAGCCTAACATTTAAGAACATAACCATTCATCCAGATAGTATCAGCGTCATCATTGCTTGCATCTCGGGAATACTAAACTGGAAGGAACTTCTTCTGCCGCTGAATTCAGCACCCCGAAGGCAGAGCACGTGACGCTTCCCATGTTGCAAAGTGGCAAACGTATACACAGATCAGTATTCTTGTTAGAACTGGATGAAGCTTAACAATTTTAATTTTACTGGTAACTGTAATATCTGCAATTGAAAATGTTCCAAAAGCAGATATGAAGAAACAGTTTTAAAATGAAATTTTCATTTGGAGATTAAATTTTGACAATTTTTGAAAAATCATTTCAATTTATAAAATAACGCAGGAAATTGCATCTAAAAATAAAGCTAACAAAAATGTTTATTTTACACACCAAGGCATCTCTTGACAGATTTTTTTTTTCTGTCCTTAAACCTTTCAGCCAGATAAATGCCCAGGAGAAGACTGCAGGATGCTTCTGCTACGCTGTAATCAAAACCAGCAGTTTCAGTGATCCAAAAGCAGGAGCCCATCTGCAAAGCCTTTGCAGGAACCAGCCAGTAGAGGGGAGCACCTTACTTAAAGCTCCGAAAGCCAGAGCTGCTGCTCCAGGCAAGCCTGACTTGGGCTGCAAACCTCCTGGCTGGTGATGCAACTGGGATCTTATCAGAAATAGTGCTTCAGTTTACTTCTTAAAAAACAAATAAATAATAAACAAATAAAAATAAATGAAATTTCCATTTATTTATAGCAAAACAACACTGAAAAATTATAAATATGCTTAGTAACACTATTTAACAATATCAGTTCTCCTTAGACCTGGCTTAAAGTGTAGACCATGGGTCTAAAGTCACAGTACTGATACTGCCCAAGCATACATGGATGTCCAGGAACATGAGGAAGATGCTGTGTGAGGGGACTGTGCATTGCAGTCCACTGCCCAAGGGAACATTACTACCAACATAACCACTTTTCTCTATTCCCAAGGAAATCTTTTCCTGCTGGTACAGTTACAGGAGAAGCTCCACTCCTGCTCACAGGAAACAAGAGCTATTAAAGCCTTCAAGCTTTTTCTTTTACAAGAAACCACAGAAACTGCACTCCAAGTCTGCCATGCATCTGTCTCCACTCTCTGCTCTGGGGATCCCAGGCAGTCTCCTGGTCTATGCACACAAGGAGGAAAATTGCCCCTCTGGGGCCAGCCAGGCACTTACCACCCAGCAATAAGAGCTTTTTGCTCCCTGCTGCAGATGCTGTTGTTCCTTCCTCTTCCCAGAGGAAAAACATCCTGATGTCAAGGGGCAAAGAAGCTCTAGCGGTGCTGGACTCAATTCCATGGTACCTGCCCGGGTCCCCACACAGGAGGCAAACACGGCACTAGGATGCATATGCAAGTGCAGATATTCCCCCATCTGCAGGATAGCCAGAGTCCAGAGCTGCTCAGTTTTGATTAGTTGTATGTTAGGTTTACCTTTTTTTGCATTATCCGTGTCCGTTCCCTATCCCAGTTATACCGTGTCCTTTCATGCCCAGCATAATAAGCCATGCAGCCTCCTCCAGGAGAGCGTCGTTGTTTGCTAATCCACACACAACACCTGACTATCACCGTGATGAATGCTTTATAAAAGCCAATAAGTAGAAACTATAGATTTTGACACATACTTGTATAACAGGCAGCTTTGAAGGATGAGGAACAGCAAAATGTTCAACAAATTGCCAGTATCTGAAAACGTAATATAATTGTCCAAAACAGAACCTGATGTAAGAAAGACAAGGCATATATTTTTGAGACCTATTATTATCTGCAAATCCTTCCTTTTCACGCAGGGAAAGATACCGGGCTAATGGATCTTTTAAAAAACATACACCTTCACTAACAGATTTTTCTTGTGCCAATTTCAAAGCCTTTACAAGTACAAAGTCACTTCCAGAAATTACTAGTTTACATTGGAAGATTCAATTCTTAAATCAAATTACTATTTAATTTTTAAAGTACCACAGCCTCTATACTAGCATACTGACAGAAATGAAGTTAAATAATAATAGACTGTTTTAAAACTGAGAAATCCACACAGCAGAGAATTTCTAACTTAAGAAACAGTTAATGTTGCAACTGACAATGAAATATTAATTCAACAAGTAAAATGTGGATAGAAACTTGGAAAAAAACCCTATTTTTCTAAAGCATCACTCACAAAATACATGATTCATCTCCTTGGAACAAAGTACTAATCTACAACAAAATGAAACATCAGCCACAGATTGTGCAGCTGTTCAAATCACTTTCATACCCGCTCTGCTGGGTATCCCTTGGGAGAGTTTCAGGATGGGACCCACATGATTGAATAAGCAAGACCAGCCTCTGCATGGGAGCCTTCCTCCCTAGGGTGATAGGTGGTCCTAACAGCCCAGCTGATGTAAACAACATTTCTACTCCTCATCAGTGGAGGAGAAATAACAGCAGCAATAAATCTTGGAAACAGCAGCACTGTAATAATTCACTATGTTACCCCTGAAATTATAGTAACTGGTCACTGAATTCACATGCAACTGCCATGTCCTCAGCTCAGGTTTCAGGCTGTCTGCAGGCTCAGGTGAACGCTGCTGCTGGGTCATTTTCATAACTTTCTTTGGGGACAGGAAAACTAGTGACTTTTCTAAAAGACTGTGAAATCAGAGAACAAGGTGTTAGCCAGGCCACAGACCTCCTATGATCCAGTTCAATGCAAGTCCCAGGAAATAAATAGCTAAGAATTTCATAAATTTTATTCTGCCCATGTAATAAATACAAACACATTATTCTTATCAAGTGCAAAGAAATACCTTTCATCACAGCTCAGTAGCCTTGAAGGTGACCTGTAAAGGAGTAACAAACTTGGGTTTGAGTGCTTTTTTTTCTCTCTACGAACTATGAGAAGCCTTCCTTCCTTCCTTCCTTCCTTCCTTCCTTCCTTCCTTCCTTCCTTCCTTCCTTCCTTCCTTCCTTCCTTCCTTCCTTCCTTCCTTCCTTCCT
>PTEX01000047.1:964194-989139 GCA_003342815.1 Eudromia elegans
CCTCCCTTCCTCCCTTCCTCCCTCCCTTCCTCCCTCCCTTCCTTCCTTCCTTCTTTCCTCCCTCCCTCCCTCCCTTCCTTAAGACAAATGTTACAAATACCTAAAACAATTTAAACATAATAAAAACAAGTAAAATCAAACAGCAGTACTTTGGAGTGGGCCTACACTCTTTGTTTCCTTTAAGAGAGAAACTGATGGAATTCCATAGGGAATAAGAGAGTTGAATCAAGAAAAATACACTGAAAAGCAGTGGGAGGAGAACAGGAGGGAATAGAGAGTAAGGTGAGGGCATCGAGGTGGGCCCCTTCTCACAGGGAAAAACATGTTTAGACAGACCCCGAGGACAGACATCTGGATGGTAGCGACAGAAATGACCTTGCTAGCGAGTAGGGACAGCAACAGCTCTCAAGTACTGCAGGAGATGTCCTAACCAAGGAGCAGGTTTTCCTTCAGATTGCATAACTCACAGTAATCCTACCTCCTTTCTATAATATTTCGCAAAAATATTTTAAAAGTTTTTGAGGAAATGTAAAGCAAATTTAACCCATTTCTTTCTAATCTCCAAGACATTCAATAATTTATGAGAGTCTGATAATTTTATGACTCCTAACATGCCTTTTTAACCTCTATTTACCCCCAGGCCTACTTGCCCTGTTCACCCTCAAGCCTACTCACCCTGTTTACCTTCAGGCCTACTCTGGCTGTTTACCCTCAGACCTACTCACCCTGTTTACCTTCAGGCCTGTTCTCCCTGTTTACCCTCAGGCCTACGCTGGCTGCTTACCTCAGGCCAACTCGCCATGTTTAGGCTCAGGCCTACTCCCCTTGTTCACGCTCAGGCCTACTCCCGCTGTTTACCCTCAGGCCTACCTCCCCTGTTTACCCTCAGGCCTACTCCCGCTCTTCACCCTTAGACCTACTCGTCCTGTTTACCCCCAGGCCTCCGCGCCCTGTTTATCCTTCAGGCCTACTCACCGCAGTTAGCACCGAAGTCTAAAAGCAGTGGTGCAGAGGGGTGACCCGGTTACACGTACTGAAGCTCCACTCTGCCCTTGCCAGCATCAGGACAGATCAAACGCAGAGAAGCCGAAAGGCTGTTGCTGCCCAAGAGAGCAGGTACCGAGGTGACCTTCGCCTGCAGAGCTTGATCAGGTGGCCGCAAGGTGTATCAATGCTAAAGCATAGGAGGTAGGCCAGCACCTATGCTTAAGCAGTTCAAATCTTTCCAAATTCTTAATAAGAATTATCAACTATACTTCTGAATGACTGCATTTTGTCTAAAATGCAGGAAACACTTTCCCAGGCCTTAACGGCTTTTTTGAAGGAGGTTTTTGCTTTCCATCTATTTTGCATAGCCATTACTAATACCCCAGGCACTTCCAGGGGATTGCTTAAGCAAACTCCGTCCTTTCCAAACAGCAGCCAGCTAACAACCTTGCCTTGCCTTCCCCAAGGACGGACCTCACACGTGCCTCGGAAGTCAGGAGGGGAAGCCAGGTCACGAGGCCAGCGCTCGAGCACACACACACAGCCGGCGGCCGATCCCGCGCTGCCGGGAGACCGGAACACCAGCGCTCCAGGCACGGTCTGCTCCCGCTGCCCGCTCTGCGATCCTGGTCTGCCCAGCCCTTCGTGCGTATGAGCTGCACACACACCACACAAGAAGAGTGATGGCTGGAGATATACAAGACCAGAGCTAGCTCAAAATGTCCCAGCTTTGCCGGTAAGGCTGAAGTTTTTATCAGTGACAGAGCAGGTTTGGGAGTTGGAGCTGGGGCAGTGTCCTCCAGATGGGTTAGGGGGGCTGGGAAGAAGCAGGAGATGTTCAGGAGATGTTCAGGAGATCCCGGCAGCAGCCAAGCGGGGCGAAGGGACGTTCACGAGGTGGGTATCTCTCAAATTCCCGCCGTCTGGCCAGGACCCAGCTTGAGAGGCAGCCTCTCACAGCGGAGCGGCTGCTTGCCTTCAGGACGTGCTGGAGCGGATGGCCTGGAGGGGTCCCCAGCCTGGTGAGGGAGGGCCCAATGCCGTGACTGCAGAGGCGGGAGCAGCATGAGGAGCTCCCCATCCCCTCCGCGGGAAACCCGGCAGCGCTGCCCCATCCCGGCCAGCGGCCTGGTTCTGCCCGGGGCAGGATGCCAGCCTGGTGCAACACAGGTTATGTAACACCGCTGGCTTTGAAAGACTTGCTGCTTCTGACCCGTCCACCATCGCCCGGATCATCACATAAACTCCAAATGTCAGACTCGGGAAGTAACCAACGGCGAAGGGGTGCCAAGCAAGAGGCACCTGCACAATGCGGGACGCAGAGGTAAATGGACAGGGTATTAAAATAGAATAAATCCAGCACACTGCAGCTCGACTACAAGGAGACTGGAAGGAAATAGCTACTGGCTGCTATGACTGGGCTTGTCTAAATATGGCTGTGTAACAATCCCTCCCTGAGAAACAGAGATATGGGCTGCCAGAACTCACAGGGAAAAGCAAAAGACAAGAGAAGACAGAGGCGAGAGCTAACATCTCCAGAAGCTCCTCTGAGTTTTTGGCATGATGAGAGAGAGAGAAAGAGAATGTCAAGTGCCCTATTCCAGAGCTGGCAGCTAGGGACCAAAAATGCATCTTGTATCGGTCACAGAAGAGCTGGCAAGAGTCCTGCAGCCACATTAGCTTTTAATTTCTTCTAGGTCTACAATTGATTTGTTGTATGATCTTGTGCATAATGCCTAAAATATATGTGACTCAGTTTCCTTAGTTACAAAATACAGTTTAGGCTTCTCCTCTTCATTGGGACTTTTTAATTAATGTTTGCAAACTGCCTTGGCAGCCTAAGTGCTAAGTATTAGTACTCCACAAATTGACCCAAGAGAAAAACATTCTCACTGCTGATGAAATTACATTTAAGATGGAATCGAGCAAAAGGAAACGTGGGATGTTCACTACACATTTTTTTTCTTTATTCTTTGGGAGGTCATTCTCTGCCTATCTAAAGCTACCTTTTTTGGAGGTCTTTGGCAGACTAAGCTTCTCTTTCCACCAAAATGAGCTATTAAAAGGGCTCGCTTACAACATTTTTTTTTTCCTGGGGGCTGCAGAGACTAAACTGAGGCACAAAGGCAGTGGTTGAAAAATCCAAGAGGAAGCCTACAAAGGTCACACTACTTTACAAACTCCATAGTCCTAGGATTCCTAGTTTCATTCTAGGCTCCGCTCCTACTTTCATCTGCCTTCCTCTAAACACAAAGAGAAGTTGGGAGGGGAAAGACAGGGATTTAGAGGTCTCTCAGCAGGTCTGGAAGGTTCATGCACGCTTGTGAGGGCCCACTCCTCTCACTCCTTTTCTACTTGGCTCCAGTCTCAGAATGAGAAAAACACTCCGGAAGTGGGGTGCAGCCGTTAAAAAATCAAAATACAGAAAATAAAACCACAGGCTTGAGAGGGGACACTGGTCATGGCAAGGATTAGCAACACATCAACTGAGGTATGCAGAATAGAGTCAGCATACAATAAGAAAAATACCTGCAGTGACCAAAAAGGGGCTAAGTGAAGTGAGAAATTATTATCTTCTTTCCTTCTCCTCCTCTAGGAGCAAAAGATCAGAAGTGAGAAGGGACATCTGTATCTTCTGTTTTTCTGTAGCCTGTTTCCCTCTGGCATCCTTCTGCTCTGTGAACGATGCAGCTTGAGACCTAGCAGCTACCTTCCATTGAACTTCTGTCCATGCTGCTATTCCCAAAATGGGGAAAAGGGAGTTGAAGAATGAGTGAAAGTAGCTGCTTGCAAAATAAGCCAGCCTGGGAGTTTCTCCCATTGCTTGTGGACAGGAACAACCATCTGCAGAAAGGGAAAGAAGTAAATGCTGAGTGGGACAGGGGAAGCAAAGACAAAAAGCCATAGGGCTGATATGGAAAAACAGAAGAACTATAAAGAGGTAGAAGAATGGAAGACAACACAAGGAGAGAAAGAGGGGAAAAAAAAGACAGATTAGAGAATGAGAATCATCTTCTGAATTGAGAACATGAATGTGGTAGTCCTATTCCTATCAATGCATTTACTGACAAACATATCCATGTGCAGGTCATTTTTTTAAATGGGTGATATTAAAGGACTGAGATTCTCTGGATGTCCCTGAGCAAATATCATCTAACTTTTGTACTTCAACCTTTGTATCTATGACATGGAGAAAATCCTGCTAACTTCTCAAAGGGGTAGGGAGTCCAAGCTTGATTTTTTTCTCCCTGGGAAGCTGAAGGACAGGTCTCAGCTTTAAAAATTACTTCAGAACTGAAAGGAAAAAAAAAAAGGGAAAAAAAATCAGTTGACCTCTATTAAAAATCAAGTGACTTATATTTCCCAGAACTAATACAGTCGTGCCATTAGACGGCCTGGAAACCTAACAGATTAGCCCCTGGCAATGCTGACAGATGGCGTGGCAGGGCACACACATGGCATCGCAGACATGCGCTGCTTGGTCATCTCTCTGCTCTGCTGTCATGCTGGTGGTGCTCCACCGCCGTATTCAGCAATGGGCTCCCCGTTTGCTCCACGGGGTAAGTGAGCTCAGGCTGTGAACTGGACAAGCGTTGGAGCCGGTCAGATGAGAGCGGGCAGCGCTGGGCAGCCCTGGGACACCTTGTGCTGGTTGCTATTAAGGGGCTGTAATCAGTTAAAACCAGAAGCATCCAAGAAGCCGGAAGAGACATGGAGGAGGCTGAACACTACAAACAGGAGGAGAACCTCCTCTGCTCCCAGCAGGGCATGGTAGCCACAAGCTTATATCCACAGCAATCTTTGCCACCTCTGCAAAGTCTCCCTTTTCCCTGATGTTCACTCCAGGAGAACAATATGATGAGCAGCAGATTTATCACTAGCTCCCAAGGAAGGGGAGCTAGTGGGGAATGAAGGAGGTCCTTCTCTTGAAATATGTAAAGAGACCTACAAGTACTGTGGGTCTTGAGGGGTGAGAAGGCCTTGCACCTGCACCGCTGAGTGGCTGAAGTCACTTTCTTTCAGGAGAGCATCTTTGCTGCCACTTGCAGCAAGCTAGCGCAGTGCCATCTCGTGGCATTTTTGCATGACTCATAACAGGTAAAAAGCCTGTCTGAAATTTAATAAACGGATGTCAAAATGGAGCTCGCTGCACTGCATTTGTGCTGGGGGCTGAGCGGCTGCACGAACTACTGTGTACAGAAAGCTGGTGTGGGTGAGCAGGGAGACAATGTTAACCTTCACCACCCGCAGCAGCATCAGGCTGGGGGGACAGCTGCTTTCACAAAGATCCCGTCTGCACTGCTAGCACAGCGCACCAGGCACAGGCCACCTTATACCACCCACACCTTGCGGCCTTCCACGTCACACAGAGATCCCAAACGGGCCAATATCAATGACAATAATTCAAGCAGCAACAGGAGAAAAATCAGGCGACATGGAGCAGGCTGTATTTGTATCCCAAATAATAAGTGAGGCTCAGCTCTCCGCTCACATCTGCCCATCTACAGTAAAAAACTACAGTAAACAATTTCTTGCTGCAATGTGGCACTGTGTTCAAAGCCACCCTGCCCTCAGCGCTGACTATAATCCAGGTATAAAACCCAGACTCCCTGAAACGCACCCATACATAGAGACAGAGACAAAGTCTTTCATATCATCGTCTTCCTTATCCACATTTCTAAAAATCCAGCAGACAGTTAATAATAAAACAACACAAACAGGAAACAAGAGACGTCACACAAATATCTCGCACGTAGACAGTAACGCAGCTATGCAAAACCATAAGGAAGCAGCCTTGTACCTCTGATTAAACTGCATGCAGTAACAGGTCATTTTAGGATTCAGTGGTGATCCCACAGATTTTCTAGAATTCCCCTTAAGAGCAAGGTTAGATAAATGGGTGTAAAGGAAACAGGCTTGCAAATATGCTTTGGTCATGCTCTGTTGCTTTAAGTGACTGGATGATACCAACCCCCATATTAACACGGCCCTAGAGACTTCATTTGACCTTAATACAAACACTTGAATTCTGAGTCTCATAACCAGCCAATGGAGCATGCTGCTATACTCGAAGTGATAGCCCCACAGACCTGACAGGCTGAACAACAAAACTACCTACCCAGCATCAGTCCTCGTTGGATGGACAGACCTCCATGTGAAGGCGTGAAGGTAACTGAAGTTACGTGATCAGTGAAGGCAGACAACAGAATTTGGAAAGCGTGGCAGTTTGGTTCAGTTACCTGGGACCAGGCTCCTAGTTCTCTACAAAAGGACAAAGATCACCTGCTTTTCCTCCAGTTTCATCCTTTTCTTGCATATATGTACACATATGCAGAGACTACATTTCTAGGCAGATGCTACACTTTTTTTCTTTGTCCATGCTCAGCACCAGCAGGGCTGCAGAGCAAGCTCACTTGACTCTACAGAAGAGACACTGCTCATCTTTTAACCTTCTCGCACACGGATTCTCCACTCCTAACTCTGTTTCCCTTAATATATTCATATACGTATTGCTTCAACATCTGTCATGAAATTCTGTGTGCTGGTAAAACAGTGATCAATCAAGATCTATGCAAATAACTCAGCCTCAAAAAAAGCTTGAGAAGATGGAATAAATATGAAATAACAGCTGCTCCACTATATGGTTGAAAAGGAAAATCCTACCATTTTAAGAGGGTCTTCTAAAGCACATTTTAAATAGTTCTTCAATTGTTTTTCTCCCTTTTATACATATGACAGATATACAGAGAACGAGAATCCGAAAACCAGTAGGAGAATGGGAATGACAGAAAGGCCGTGATGCAGACAAAAGCACACACACCCCCTCCTATGCATTACCTGAGCGGCTCCATATGATCTTGAACCTACCAGATGATTAAAAAAAATTAAACCAGATCTCACATTTATTAAGCTTCAAGCACAAGATTTCCCTTCATTTTGTGTGTCTCTTGTACCTCATGGGTACGAGCAACCATTAGGAGGTTAGCAAGGAAATCCATACAGCCTCCAAGTCTCGTCTGGCTTGCAGCCAGAGAAAAGGGAAATTTGTAATGACGTTCTTGAGAGTTATTCTCTTTCTTATTGAAAACTATAAAAATCGCCAAAGGAGGAGTGAGAATAAAGAAAAAACTGCCAGAATATACAGAAGTCTTAGAAGGTGCCTAAATCAAACCCCAGGTTCTCTAAGCTCTCAGCAATAGCCTAAAATCTATACAGTAAAATGGTAAATTAAACCTTTTTCTCGACACACAGCACAGAACCTGATCTTTTATTACATGCATTTCCCCATAATTTATATTAACATAGATATATGCTATACTGACAAATATGTACGCACACAAATACATTATATATGTGCACACACAGTTATACAACTATTTCAAAGACAGACAGTGAGAACATCATGAGTTACGTCAAACATTTCAGTGTCTTTCGAACGGAACAGATGATTCTCCAAAGAAAACAGACAGTATGGAATATCTACAGATTTGTCAGCAGTTTGTCCTGGGTGGTTCACACACAGACCAGAAGTCCTGGAGATGCACAAGGCGCACATTTGCTGCTGAGGACCCATACACACATATGACCTACAGGACAGCAGCCTTCTGCAACCTTATCCCGCTTCTTGTTCATTACAAATGGGAAGGGACATGATGCTGGGTTGACTGCAGTGCCTTCCCCCAAGTAGACATCATGGCTTTGCCCCTTGTGAAGGTTGAAAGATGTGAACTGGAAAACACCTCAGGTAAATATGTCCCTACATATTTAATAGGCACAAAAGAAAGTGTGCTACAGACATAGCCTTAAGGAGAAGATGAAATGAATGTATCGTCTGTCTGGCAGAGGGTGCACAGGAGGTAAACTGAATCTTTTTGTGTCCTTCTGGACTAGTAGGAATGAAAGGATATGTGATGGTTTACTGGGCTGAAAGTGGTTCCATAATTTGGGCTCAAAAATAATTTAACTTAGAACTGCAGCATTCTGGTAAGGGTCTCCATACATTCTCCCTTGCTCACCCGTGTCACATATTTCAGTGACAAAGGAAAAGAAAACGTGGCAGTGTTAAATACAAATTCATGGGCCAGGGAGCCTACGCAACCATGCCCTGACATGCCAAAACCACATTCTCCTGCTCTTACACCACTGCCCCTATTGCATGTCACCTGGGCTGCAGTACCAGTGATAAACAGACTCCGCTGAAAAATAATCCTTCTTCTTCCCCTGGGCTGTTTTAAGGGAGATCAGATTGCTGCACAGACCCCCAAAGACTTTGTACTGGCACCACTAGGGAGATGGTGTGGAAGCAGGAAGGACAGGACCTGAGACAGACTGCTACGGACAGGGCAAATGCGTTGCGCGACTTCCTAAGCGACATCCCAGGAGTGCACGATATCTCTATTCCATATTAATTAGGCTTCATGGCCTACTTCCAAACCTTTATACTAGCATATATTCTCTATATGCTACATATGTTACAGAAAGGTCTTTTGAAATAATTCAAAGAGCTTTCTAAAGTGCTGCTAGGACCATGTTATTCATGGGTTTTTTTCAGCTTGTAACACCAGGTGTCTTAGTTACAACAAGTTTAACCACAGAGGGCTCGGAGGGAGCCATTAAAACTGCAAAAAGGACTTAAAATAGTTCTCCTATATCTAAAAATACCTTACAAACTCTTATCTCAGAACCTTCTGAAGGCTTTAGGAAAGAGTTTGTCCCATTGAAGAAAGTGGGAGACTTCCCATCCCAGTGGCACAAAGCTCTTGTCCTGAGCTCTGCGTGGCTGCAATGATCCGACTTTCACTGTGTAATATCATTATGACTAGAGGCGCTTTGTCTTTGAGACACAATGGTGGCCATTTGGGTCCATTGAGTGATTCTGAAGGAAACGTAAAACATGGTTTTGCTCGGAGAGGAAATACTATTCTGCAGGCTGATTTTTTGGAATTTTTATTTAGTGTCAAACATTCTTTTTATGACTCTGGAATACACTCAAAAATTTACTGAACAGAAGCCAGTTGACATGCATGTTTAATTGATATCACATTATTCTTCAGTTTAATATCACCTCTGCATCTGTGAGGGGACATCCGTGTGTATCTAACCCACAGCCACTGCCAAGAATTGGTGAAAGAGTAATTTTCTCTGTTTATGTAGGACCTACCTTGTGTCATCTTTTCCAGCTTCAAAACTAGCAGAGGAAGCATCTGCTAATTGAAAAAAAAAACCAAAAATAAAACGACAACAACAACAAAAAAACAATTCCCATAGCAAAGGCGGCATTATCCAACACTGTGCAGGTGCTTCCATAATGCACTAAAGCCAGGTTAATTTAACACCTATTGGAAACAGCAGGCAATGGAAAAGACTTTAAAAGACACGTGTATAATGTGAGCCTACCCCACATATATCCTGTGGCATCATAGCAAAGGATGAAAGCATTTAGAAAGGATATTTTGTTTACGGGCCTGTAAACATTCACAAATATGAGAAAACGTACAATATCAACAGAAAAAAAACGAGGCAAAATCTGTTTCACTGCTACAAATCTGCCTCCACTCCATACTGGCTATAACCAGTCAAGGGTATACTTGTAACCTTGGTGCTTTAGAGCACCCTTCACATTCAAAGGACCCACGACTCCACCAGCGCCCACGAAACCTGTGCTGAGAGCTCTTCACCCCGGCTGCACTGTGCTCGCTGCCGTCGAGCCATGGGCAGAGCTCTAGTTAGAAATGCTCCGGTTTTGCCATCACCACGTATTACTTGAAAGCACAAAAGAAATGAAACCAAAGAACACACTAGTAATTTTCCATTGGGATTAAATGGACAGTTTTATTTTTGTTCTTTAAAGTTTGTGCTGTGTGCAAGCAGAAAAAAAGCAAGGCCTCTTGCCTTATTTTCCCATTAGCGATCACAGTGCCATTTCCCTGTTCTTCCAAAGCCTTAGATGCCAGCATAAGTCCATTCTTGCGTCTGCTAAGTCAGCGCATGAATATTCCTAGCTGTTCCCTGGACTTTCTGATATGCTTGCCTTTATAAAAGTGCAAGGAAAACTGCAGGGGAAAAGGCAGTGCTTTTTAGTAGAGCAACTGATATAAACGGAAAAGACAAGACAATCACTTCTGCAAGGTTCTCCTGAAGACATTATCTCTTCCTACAAGCCTTAACACGATTACATCCTGAAACCACCATATCTAAAACTCTATCAAGAGTGTTTAGGTGCTGTTCATAAGTTATGCTCAGATCACACAGAATCACAGATTCATATAGGATGGTCCACAAGTAACTCCTTGCTTCCACCTCTGTATCTGCAGCTCCATTTTCCCCTTTTTTTGTGGGAGGTTTTCAGTAAAGGAGAAATGCTCACAGGGAAACATGAAAGCAGCAAGGCCTGAGCCTGCTCTTAGTTTAGTGCTGGAGCCTTTGCCATAGGATGCTCTCCACTGTCACACTTTGCACGCTGCATCTATGCGTTCCGCAATGTTCGTCACCCCCAGGTTTGCAACCAGGTCACAGTAACCCTGTAACTCTGTCACAGTGTGTTGAACAACTGCAGTTTTTTGCCAGGTGCTGGCAAGCTTGGGATCGTATAGGTCCCCATACCATGCAGAATGGGAGCCATCATATTGTACCAACTTCATGAGCAGAGCTTGAACTTCGGTGCAGTTCTTGGTGCAGAGCTTGGTGCAGTTCTGGAAAGTACGGTACGTTTAGGCGCTGCACTAAGCATTTCACCATTTAGTTTAGGCACCAGTTTAGGTGCCTGCCCTCTCCTCTAGGCATTATATTGTGTCAAGAAGATGGAAATGCAAGCAGCACAGTTCGGACAGTGGAGAACCAGCAAAGAAGCTACCAAAACTGTTTATGATGACAGAGCAGAAAGCAGTCCTCCTTGGATCAGAAATCAGCTTCACTTCTTTAGCACATTTTGAGCAGAGGCTGGCGTGCAGCAAGGTAATTGCTGCTTCTCCATCAGGCAAATTTTACACCACTTTCAATACTGTCAGATAAAAGAGAGATAATAAACTCATTTTCTTTCTCATTTCTTCCTTTTATTCTCCGACTTTCACTCTCCCTTTCCTTCCTCTGCACTTTGACATTCCCATCCTTCACAACCATTTTTCACTCTCTTCGCTGATTATTTTTAGCTTGTGCTACTGAATCTCTGTCTTTTTGTCTCTTTTTTTGCTCTTTCCTTCGTCTCTATCTCACTGCCCATACTCACTAGATTCTTCTGTCCTTCGCTGTCCTTCCCTGCTCTTATCTCTGCTCACCCTATACAGACAGGTCTTTTCCTCTTGCACGTTCACTGCCAGGGGAGGCTGCATTAAAAAAGAAGGATGTACGTAATTATCTGAGCAGAACCTTGACAGACTAAATTAAGAAAGCAACTTGGGAAGCTTTTGGCAGGTGCAACTCACGGGCAGAAGTCATCTAGTCTCATTCACTGATGTCTTGAACCCTGCAGAGTGACCCAAGTTTTAGGAAACCTCAAGACCTTCTGCTCTCCCACTATTTCATGTACTACCACTTTAATCCACCTCACCAGAAAGCAGGCTCGTCACAGTGTTCTGGAAAACCTCTCCTTCGAAGCAAAAAATAAGATTTTTATTTCGGTTTCAGAGCATTTCTTGCTTTGCATTATTAATAACATTTGGCCCCCAATTGCCCTTAGGTAACTAATCTTCACATTCGCTCCTCGCCTCCAGCCTGTCAGGTAGGTAAGTGTCACCATTTCAATTTTAAGGTTATAAACACTCAGTCAGAGACAGTAACTGAGCTGGTAAGTCACTGGAAGAGCAATGTCAGGGCTAGGATGAGAAAGCAGGAGTCCCTGATTCCCAAAGCATCATTCCTCCTAATTCTCTAGGGAAAGGTGACATTAATAGCATCCTATTAGCCTGTGTGTAGGGAAGCTTAGTGGTAGGAAGGGATTGCCATATCCCCTGGGAAAAGGGAAGGAAGCAACTGAGAAGGGGTATCTAAGTGCTGTGACAGGCCTGATACCTGGTAATGTAGACGCAGCTGAACTGGAGAAGACTGAGGCATACTTCTATCCCATACATGAGGAAGCTCCAGCTAAAGGTCCTCATTAAACATGAGTGGCCTCTTGCAGTGGCATCAAAGGCAGCAGGACACACGGGCTCAGGGGCTGATGGGCTCACTAGAGCAGGCCCATGGCCACATGGAGACACTTGTGTCACTTCCAGACACACTCAGGTCCCCACTGGGCTTTTCACTGTACTGGACCACCCGGAATAATGGCACCGGTCTTGCCTGGGGCATCCTGCACCGCATCCCATCATGAACGGGGCAGGCAACCTTGGATTCAGGCGGACACTCTATCAACAGGGCCACCTTAAAACCAAATCCCAGAAAAAGCTTACATGTTTTTATCCTAAAAAATATATTTGCAGTCACTGTTAGTTCTGCGGAGTATCTGATTGTTTATACTTGCCATTACAGCTTGCCGGGAAGTACTGTCAAAAAATGATAATGTTTTAAAATGGGAGCCTTTTAACTCAACATTACTCATCAGAGATTGTCAAAAAATTTCTGTTGAAACATCTTTTTAAATAGATAATTAGATTTCTGACAAAAAGCGATGTGGAAAGCATTCACTCTCCTTGAAAAAAATAACAGTTTTTGTTGGAGAAATAAAAGCTAAAGAGTTTTCAGCACTTGTCTGCA
The DNA here is from genome assembly GCA_003342815.1 of Eudromia elegans. Classification (NCBI taxonomy): domain Eukaryota; kingdom Metazoa; phylum Chordata; class Aves; order Tinamiformes; family Tinamidae; genus Eudromia; species Eudromia elegans. The sequence continues at coordinate 976,873 of PTEX01000047.1, forward strand.
ATTTGGGAGGTTTTAGCAGTTTGTATTTATAAAGGATGAAGACCCAAAAAGTTTTTGCCTGAATATTAAGAATTGCTGGGAAGTGCCGACATTGTCCTCAGAAGCATGAACATTATTTTCTTGTCAGGATTTTAATGAAAGAAGAGTTCTCCGATCACTCTTATTAATCATACTTGGAGCATTCATTACTTGTTTCACTTAAACAAGGGGCCCCAGTTCATGTTTTCCTCTCGTACATGGTGTGATAATACCCCCTTGATTTATTAATGCAAACAAGGCTTTTTCTACTGTGCTAACACACAAAAATGAATAAACTGAACACTATTCTGCCTTGCACATCAAAGGAACTATCCTAACCTCTGTCTGGTAGCTCTGCTCTACCTTTTTTTTTTTCTCTGCATGAGTCAGAGAAAACTTGCCTTGTATTTCACAACAAAGATTAGTTTTAAAGATTTTGCAATTAGATGGTATCCTAGGTAAACTCAATAGGAAAAAACAGAGCAGGAAGGGATACTCTTCTACAGAGACTTTTCTGTTTAGAGCTTCCCATTAAGGCTTCTTTCATCCTGTATCTCATTGCTAACTACCTACAAGGAATCCAAGGAATAAAAACCTCATATCAGATTTTTATGAATAAAAAGGTTTTGTTCACAGAATAAAGGTAATCTTAGGGGTGCATTTCACAAGAACCAACCTAAATATGGCATTTCAAAAACTGCAGCAGAAGATTTTTTCTCTTCAAGCATCTTTGTTAATAATTGTTTTCCTCTCCCTGCTAATGTAGTGCTACTGAACGATGCCAGATTGAAAGCTCTAGAGGCATAAATCCTATTTATTCACAAAATAGGTCAGAAATAGTCACTGAAGCAAACACTTGCCCACACACGCATGCCAGCCAAGAAGGTACTGCAGTTTGTTCCGACGCAGCCATGCCGGGTTCCTGGGCTCGGCTGCTAAGGGCCTTTGCTCTGTTTAACTGCACCGTGGACATCTCCCCGCAGCAAAGTGCGCTCGCACGTCCAGTCTTTAAAGAGGCACGGTGGTGTAAAAGCTCTCCATTAATGAATGGCCTCATTAACGACCTTGAGGCCCCAAACACCCTTGGATGACGTGCAACGTACCAGTCTTCAGCCCTTCACATTCAATTCCAAACCTGCCTGCAGCTTCTCACAGAGTTCCTTTTCCTGCTCTACAAAGCAGGTGTAAATATAAAACAAGAAGCCATTCTGCCATTTTTCCTGGTGCCTGCACCTTAAAAAAAGCAATAGAAATACTGTGGTCTTTCGGAGGCAAGGTTCTCCACAAGATTTTCCAAGCTAACGTCCTCTGAACAGTTTCACTGGGAGGCTGCAGTGGACCACAGAGACAAGCACTGAGGCATCCACTTCCACTGGTCCTCAAAAGGACAACCAGCTCAGCATGAAAATATCGCCCTGCTAATCTAGCCCTTCCACACTCCCTCGCTCTTTCTCTGTGTATCTTTTTAGTACTGGCATTCAGCAACAGTAAATTAGGTTTGGCTGTGAAATCACAGTGGGAAGTATTAAAGTCACAGTGGGAAGGAAGTCATCTCTGTGTTTAAAGAAAAAAAAAGCCTATTTCATTAAAAAGAAAAATCTACTGATAACAAAAAATTAAAAGGGAAAAAATGGCATGCCAAAAAACAGGTATCCTTTATCAAAATGCCTCAGTCAATATTGCAGGACCTTCTCTAGAGGGATCATGTCAGTCACAGAGATGCAAGTATCCTCATTTGCAGAGTGCTGAAAGTGCAGCAAGTTTTCTATCTCCTGTAGGACAATCCTGGCCTCAGCAAATGTGTAGGGAGTGATGCAGGGGTTGCGGAGCAGCAGCTCTCTGCAGCTGGTGAAATGCCAGAAGGATCTCACATTTTATTGTAAAACACCAAGAAACCGACTGCACTGAATAGACTTGAGTTGAGCATATAACACTTTTACTGATTTTTTTGAGTATGTCTTTTAAGTGGTGCTAATCTGAACACATGCCAAAAACTTCCAAACGGATGACATGCTTTCTAGTTACAGAGAAAAGATGGATGATGCCTTCTTATCATGGCACTTCTACCTTTTACCTAACTCCCCATTATTTTAAAAGCCTCAACAAGCGCAGATGTTTCAAGATGCTGCATATGAGCATATCCTGCATATTGACTGAATCCAATATATGGGGCATACAAAAGTCAAACCTGTTTGCCTTGATCAAGCCAAATTTTAAGAAGATTAAAAAGCAGAATATCTGAAAAATTCTCATTTTCACAAGCCAGCCATCATATATCCCTATCCCAGCCCCTATCTGAAGTTGTACCAGACAGCACATTTTTTATAACCAGTTTTATTTCCTGTCCTGCTCTGAAACACCAACTGTGTAAGCAAAACTCAGCCTCCTCCCTGGAAACTGCTTTTGTTGGAAAAATACCCAAAAATAAGTTAAGTGCAGTTCAGCTCAAGCCTGTCCTCTGCCTTTCAGGGAGGGGAGAGGCTCAAGAACCTCTTCAGAACCAGCTCCAGGGTTTCCTCCTTTGAGCAAAGTTATCCCATCCCCTAGTCCCTCGTGCTGCTTCTATTCGAAGGCAGCGGAGTTGCTTCCTTCCACGAGCTACCAGAACAAGGATAACCTCTTCCCAGCAGTATTAACACCTGCAAAAAGAAAAAGATGATGCTGAGGAACATTATCAAGTGAAGTTTAGTGCAGGTGAAACTTTGCCATATTGAAGCCCCCAGTTTATGCACACTGGGGAAACGGCTCAGGAAACGATAGCTTCCAAGTACACTTAAAATGAGAAGGAAAGCCTCTCAGCTGGGACCAGAAGAGAGATTACCTGACAGGCTGAGACTAGCACGGTCTCATGATGGGTTCAGCTCCTGGCCTCTCTTTTGGGACTGCTGCAAGGCACCAGCTGTATCAGGATCTGTGTGAAATGGTTGGGTTGCTCACGGAGAGGGAACAGGTTGCTTGGCTCTCTCCACAGAGGCCATTACTCTGTAGTCAGCCTGAAGGAGCAGCTCGGTGACGTTGCAGTCTCACTGGATGCACTGGTATACCAACATTATGGCACACATCACAGGGCGCTTGTGAAAATGTGCAGAGGTGTCAGTGTAAATGTGATGAAAATCTCAGATCTGATCAAGTTCACAAGCTGTGCAGTTGCATTGACCTCCATATTTTTATCAGTACAGACAGTAGTTAGCATTAGTAATTGTATAATAACACGCACATGGGACATCTGGATGATACGATGAGTTTGCCCTCAGTCCCACATGTGTGCATATATGGTACAGGTGTGTAAGGCTGAGAGTCTAAGCAAGGATAATTGCAAAGAGACAAGTCCAACCTAGAAATGGAAGCTGAAGATTGCCACGCTCAGAGGATTTGATTCAGTAGCTACATTTCACGTCATTGGAGGGAGGAGTTGGAGCATTCTGAGTTGTTGCTCCAACAGCAGAATATCAGCAACAGGACTGTGATGAGCAGAGCACAAAGGACAAAAATTGTGCAGCTTGGGTCGTGCTACACAGCAGCCTGCTGGTAGGCCCCTCAAAATTTTTGTTTGTTTCGAGGGCTCAAAAGGTATGTCAATACAGTGATACCAAACAAGAAGCAGCATCAGTCTCAAGGATGAATTCAGGCAAGTTGAGTGGAAGGCAAACTCCTCTGGAAGTGGCATCTCCACTTCTAAAAAGCAGTCTGAATATCCCTGGATGTCAGGACAGTCCTTTTCTCACACTATGAGAAATCATATGCCATCCAACTGGTAGGATGCGACTAGAATCCATCCTACTTGTAGGATGGAAATAGAGTCCTGACGAACAGAGTGAGGGATATTTTATGGCACAGGGTTGCCAAGTGCAACCTAAGCAGATCACTGAAGAGTGAAGAAGAGTTTATTCAGATACTGTAAGGCTTCTGCCACTCGGTGATGGGCAACACCACTCTGTGCCCAAAACTGCTGAGACAGGGCCTAAAATGAAATGGCTTCTGCTAGGCTGTTCTTAAGAGCACTGCAATCTTTCTAATTCTGGATGTGAACAGATCTCTGTGGATAAGGAGCTGTACTTACCAATTTGTCTCTAGTTACTTCACTAATTCAAAATAAAATAATTGATACTGTGTGCAAGAACTCTGTTTAAACCAAGCGTCCTGAAGAAGACCTTTATTACAAATTCTTCTGTTGGGCATTCTCTGGCTCAGAGCTATTGCTTCCTACACTCACTATTTTTTCATGGATTTTTAAGGCAAAAAAGAAATTCTTAGCAGAGTTAACAAAGAAGCCAATAATTAAGTTAACGGCAATCAGTTAAGCAGCTCCCCTGTGCAAAGCCTAGTAAATGCCAATTCCTTTTCTCCTCCAGGAAAATGTACCAGCTAAGAGCACTTGTGACTGTCCCCTCGAGGACTGGGGATAGCAGTCTCAAAGACGTACGTACACTGCCTATCTCTTTCCTTCTATCCACAGCATGACTCTAGGTCCCTGTGGCAGATGTGCTGTCGTATGAAAAGGACCCACTAGCTTCCATTGTATCTGCTTTTTTCAAGGCAGAATCCCATCTAATATGATCACAAATAGAACAAGCAGTTAGAAAATGAGACCTAACATGTTTTAAAAATCCAAAATAAACTTTCATCCCAGAAAACTTAAATTCACACATGAGCTCAGTGGAGCAATAGGAATGATCCTCAAAACCTGCCAACTTTCTGACACAACCATCCTCTTCACCATCCTCTGTGAGTGAAATTTCTGAAACAGACACAATCTTTTTGACCAGAGGGTCTCTCAAACCAAGCATGGAGCATGCCCCCTTTTCCTCTTCTGGTATAAACAAGCCATTTAAAATGGTAGAGATAGGAAATAATTACCATGGAAATTAGATCAGAAACTTCCATCCGTTTGATTAGGCATGACATGCCTTGCTCTGCCTCTCCACAGTTGAGAACAATAACTTGGGAAGCAGAAGCTTCTTTGGATGCTGTGTTCACACCGTGACGGCTTCCATGCCAAGATCCCAAAGTAGCATTTATTGAACCATGTCACTAAGATATTCTTGATCAATAAGTGACTCACACTGCACCTTGAACAGCACCACCAACCAAACACATTGACACTATTTGGAAAGAGTGGGAGGCAGCCCCCGAGGAGAACAGCTGCCTCTTCCCCCAGAGAATCCATGGGAAACACGGCTTTTTTGGAACAGAAATCCATCAGCTCTCTGCTGCCGAGGGCTTCCCAAAGACTCACTGAATCAGCATGTTTACTCATCAGTATGGATCTGCTGCTGCCTGAAATAGTCTCAATTTTTGGTGAGAAGCCACAGCTGGAAGCAGGGGTATTTGCGTAGCTTGTGCCATTATGTCTTAATTCTAGCGGTGAGCAAAATCCACAGTGATTAGGAAAACAATTTGCTCGTGACACAGATTTATAAAGCACGGCGCATGCCATTTGTTTTGTGCTAGCGAGTGTGTGTGTGTGTTATTGAAAATATGAAGGTGAAAAATTATTTGTTGATATCAGCATTTACAAGCTAAGATTTACATTTTACATCAATTGTTTAATACAGCAATTTGGAAATTCGCGAGAATCAAGAGCAATAATCAATACTAGCTGAGAACATCCACCGTGCCACAGATTTAAGGGATATTAAAGAAGTAAACTCTCAAGGGAGTGCCAGGTGATACAGCACACACAGGAACAGCAGGCTAACTCAATCCTGGTCATCAATATTTTTAATATAATCTGAAAAATATATGATCTTTTCAATATTAACTACATCAAAACAGAGGTGTAAGCACATGACGAATGAATTGCCTGCGCACTGCTGTTAATAAATATGCTAATAACATTCCATTCACAATGCTGATATTCCTTAGATACTGGAACTGTATGACAGCTGTGTCTGATTTTTATTCTGTACGTGATTCAACTAGAATTAGAAGTAGCTAGTTACTATTTTATTTTGCAAGTAGAAGGTAGTCAACCTAGCCCTGTAGTAAAACCAGTACAAGGCTAGGGAAATGACACCAAAAGACTAAAAAGATTAATTTTATCATGCAGAAAACTATATTGTTAGACTTGGAAGGAAGCACGCTTTGAAAGCTCTCCCTACAGTTATCGCTCCTTTGCATTAGAGGTTCATGAACTCAGACAAATCTTCCTGCCCAAGAAATAATTTGCAAGATATTCAAATTCCAGTCACGCTTTGCTTCACCATCCTCTTTGTAGGGTATCATGACACTGCAGTGCTGGACTTTGAGCAGCTCGAAAGCCCGTGATGTGCGCTCACACCCTGAGAGCTGCCAAAAGAGGGTGGGAAGGACCTGAGCCAGCCTGGGCAAGAACAAATACACCATAACCGGTGCCTGCAAGACCAGAAAATTAAAGACAGGGGGATAGGGCAGCACGACGATGCTGTATTCCGCATGCGGGACAATATCTTGCTCACAAATTTGCCTTGTAATTAAAATGGTGAAAACCAAACTGCCTTAGGTTAGCTCAGGAGCCTGAGCGGAAAGCCCGCGGAGGTCCATGCCAGGCACGCCGCTGTCCGCAGCACAGCCAGGCTGGAGGCAGCCGCAGTGTCCTGGGCATGCCGCAGGGCTGACCCAGAGAGAGGACACACAGGAAGGAGAAGGAGCAAAGACCGGGTGCACAGAGATACCTCATTCACATAAAGTATCAAGTTCACAAGAACTGTCCTATCACTGCCTTTGCAGCAGCAATTTCCTCACTGCGTTCATGCTCAGTCATGTTCAGTAAAAAATACATACATATATTTATATGTATATGTTTATATACATATATATATCTCCATAGATAGCTGAGCATTAGAGATATTAGGATGAAGCTAAGCAAGCACAGGAACACAACTGAAGAAAAGCTGTATGAGAATTTAATAGCCGCATTGACTATTTATAAGACGGATTCACGACGACTGTTTAAAGAAGGATTTTAGTGTCTGGCTGTTGTGACTTTTCCTTGGTAACTTCTAAATCCTGTTACGGAGTTATCTGCATTTTATGAAGGAAGCTGTTTGTTTCTCTGATTGCAATGGGTTAGAAACCAATAGTGGAAAAAAACAAACTCTCAGTATTGGCTTGGGCTGCAGTGGAGAGAGAGGACAACGTATGACTGCGGTTTCCTTCTATACATATGAACTCCAAAAATCAATTCATTCCATATATACACTGTTTTGTGTAATTTCAGTCTTCAATCTTCACTTGAAAGACAGCTTGTTTTTCCTAGGTTTGGTCTATTGAGAGTTTTGAAAATAAAGTCACCTTTTCCTAAAAATTCTGGATTATACCAGATTTCACTAATGCTCTCCTCACAGAAAAGAATCAAGAACTACATTTTTACACAATAATTGGTGACTCAATGACAATACAATACTGTCAAACATCCAGCTCAGTCCTGAAAATCATGCGTGTGAACTCAGTAGGGTTGTAAAGCCTACACTGGCCAAATGAACAAGACTTTGCCTACAGTGTAACTCTGCTCCATTTAGAGTTGAGAGTTTTGTGTTCCTGACCCTCACTAACAGGTCTGTGCCCCATCTGGAAAAGGTTACATTTCATGGCAGAAAATGGTAAAAAGGCCCAGAATTATAACCCACAGTCTAATCCAAAATATTAGCAATCCCTGCTTGCTTGCCCTTCCACACTCAGAGCCAAGACCATGAGCATCAGTCATAGTGCCCCAGCGGGAGCCACTGCCTGTGGACATTGCTCCTGTGCCCTCTGCCTCCCACATCCCTCTGAGATCCCACAGCAAGCGAACGAGGGGATGGTGTGCTTGTAGCTGAACGTTGTCTGCCTTGCTCCAGCCTGCAGTTAAGAGGCCCTGATCCTGGGAATTAACCTAGCACTCTCCTCCCATTCATCCTGCTGAGAAGTCAGCTTGCCCCTAGTCATCCCTCGAAAATCAAAGAAACCTCAATCTTTTCTCTTTGGCCATCACCACAGTTAGAGGCAAGGGAATGAGCCCATGCATCTGAGATATCTCACTCTTCAAATAACTAAAAATTCTCTCACTGGGGTACCCGCCACCAGCCTCACAGCTATTAAAAAACATAAGGTAAAATCAGCTGGGAGTATCAGACTATAACCATAAGCAGAAACAACAGGGATATGAGTATGGATTGCTGGCTATTTTAAAATGGGAAAGAATATAAAGTTGACGTACTTGAGAAGAAAGGAGGATATTGGGAAAGGTGAAGACCACTCATAACATTTATTGGAAGGTGGGAGGGGAAGAAAATTCTCACTGGAGAATGACCTTCTCCCCACATTGCTACTCAAGCAAGCTAGTGCTGCAAGGTCATTATATCAAGAAGGACCATTTCTGAAGCAATCCCATGTTTTATAATACCAGCTACAGATGTAGCTGAGATTGTGACTATAAATCTCAAAAGACAATCTTAGTATTCAGGAGGTCCTGAGACTTTGGCTGCCATTTGTCACAGCTCTCCCAAAACCAATTCACAGCCGCATCACCAGGAGACTTTGCACCCATCAGTTTTTATGCTGGTTCATCCACTCTGGAAAATAAGCATGCAGTTTTCAAGATTAGCCTCAATGACTTTCAGGTCATTTAGGGCCCTAAGTTATCTAAGTGCTTTTAGAAGCCAACATCATGGTAACTTCTAATATAATCCTCCTGACCTTGGAGCACTTCAAGACAACAAAAGGAACCCGGTACTGCAGCAAAATTTTGAGCATGGCTTTTCCTGAACAAGTTGGTTGTCCAAAGTTCTCTCACCTATTGAAAAAGCAGTATCTTCACAGAATCTTACATTGAACTGTAATAGAAAGATAACAAATGCAGCCAAAACCTGCCAGAAGGAATCTTTGCCAGGCAAGTTCCTATATGTGAACGTAAAGCCACAGATACAGACAGTCAAGTGCTGATGTGCTTACCCTGACTGCTGAGAATGCTGAGTCCTCTCCCACTGACCACCAAGCCCTTTGAAGTATATTTCATAACAGGTGTCCAGGAAAATCAGGCACCTCCATTTGTTTCTCTTCTGAAAAAATGCACGGTTTTATAAATAAAAATCCCTCACTGAGGTCAAAACCATGCTCCAGATAGATTTGCTTTCTGCCAAAGCCATGAGGGCAGCTGCCTCCGTGTATTTTCAGATGGCTGCCTAAAGGTCATATATTTTTCTCCAAAGCCACTAATTTTGTCTCTGCAACACAGGGTACAAAACATGCATATGAGGCTTTTGCCTCTCCTTCATAAATGCATCCTGGAATTCCAGGATATGCACCTGCCCCTGGCACAGAAATGTTCAAGGACATGGAAAAATGACCATCCTGCATCTCATTTCGATGCCCAGGGCTCACCAAAATGTCACAACTTACAAGCGGGTGGAAAGCGATACCACCACCACAGCCAAGGGGATTTACAAAAGCATTAGTAGACAACTACACTCGCACCTCAGGACTCTTCTGGGTAAATTATTGCTCTTTAAAGCAGTGTACTGGGAGTAAGCTGTCAGGCTCCCATTAACATTAGTAGCACTGGCACAGCACCAGCTTTATGTGCCAGTTCTGAGGATTAATCACAGAGTCGTATCTGTAGGGCACTTGCTTTGAACGCAGCGAATCCGCCACAGAACAACTCTTCTTTGTCAAGCCCTTCTTTGAAGGGAAAACACAAGAAAGTGGGTGGGCTGCCTGCTAAACCTCTCCTTAAGCCACCAGCACTTCCCCCGTGATTCCACAACAGAGCAGTATAACAACAAGTTAATACATTAAATAGTTCTTTTTTTGTTGCCTGACCAGTAATATCAGCCAAAGGAGGGGAGCAAAAGAGAATAATACTTTTGAAGAAGGAGGAACAAAGGACAAAAGAAATCACAAAAAAAAATGCAATAAATGTACTATCGAGATGAGCTTTTTTTTTTAATACAGGATGAAAGCTGGAGCACTTGAAAATAATTTCCATGCATGGATCTGGAAGCCTAAAAATAGCATTCCATTAAATATATATAAAACAACAACAACTGACCCTAGAACAGAGGGTGATGAATGCATTCAACATCAAATTTTCTCTATTCTCTTTGCTTGCTGGCACCTTTCCCCCAGCCCAGTTTGCCATTTCCCTAAACAGGGAGGAGAAGCAATCAGTTCAGCTTGGCTGCGGCACTGCAGAGCAGGACGGCGGGCCCATCAGCTCAGGACTTGTTAATTTGCCCCAAGATGCTGCAATTTTGTGGTGCTTGGTGCTCCATATACTCTCACACCTCCCTTTTCACAGCCGTTTTCTTCCCCTCATCCATCCAGCAGCAGTCATCACTCCCTTCAGGGCCATTCCCGTGGGGTCCCAGCAGTACTTCCCAACACGGACAAACTCCTGCATTTTGTCCTGCCTCTTGCAGAACTACAGGGTTTGAAGTACTTAACTGCATCACACATTTTTGCCCCAAACTAGAGTCTAGAGTCAACGACCTAAATATTGGGGCCATGAACTGAACTTGTATTTCCCAAAAGGACACTAGCTTGCTCGGTCTGACGTGGTCCGGCGGCACGTAACACCAGGCCAGCACAGTCCTGACATGCCCAGCAGCCCTCGGATACCCAGATGCGCATTAGCAGCCAGGGCTGTGCTGCACTTCGGGCAAAGCAGGGCAGTGTTGCAGGGAAAGGCTGGAGACCCAGCGGCAAAGCAGACTAAAGGCAAAGGATTGCACGGTACCAACAAGGGACCAACTATCACTAGAACAACACTTTGTACATGGTGATTAAGCGCGCTGGCAGGGCTGTAACTGGGAAAACTGCCCAGTGCTTGCCTGCAGAATACCTGGTTATAGCCAGTGCTGTCACATCTCTTGCTTTCACAAGCAATACATTATTTCACCTTTTTTTTTTTTTCCAAGTAAGGAAAAAACTCTTCTTATTGCAGGAGCCAATATTCTGTTCCCAGTGTCTGCTCGTTCGCACCAGAGGCCCAGCAGAACAGTCACATCTGCCCAAGTCCCATTTGCTCTTATCGATGAGCTAAAAAACCGAAAACAACACATTGAATTCAAGGCAACTGAAGAGCATTTTGTCACTCCTTTCTTCACTTCATGAAAGGAAAGAGAATCAAGCATCAGTTATTGATATTTCCTAGCAGCAATATTCCACTTAGGCTGCTTACTCTCACATACCACTGTATAGGTAGACTTATACAGCAGCTCTATAGACTGGCATTTACAAGAGCCTCTCTTCTTAACTTGGGGTGATGAGCAGTCAGTGAACCTATGAAGATAACTACTTCCTTGGCAGTCCTGGGCACTGGCACACCATTTAAACTCACTGTGCTTTGATATTCAGATGCACAAGCGAGGCAGTCTCCCAGCACAGAGCGCTTGGGCGCAGCTGAAAGAGCCCTGCCAATCTCACGCACAGCCTGGTTCTTGCTGCCTTGAAGCTGTGCCTCCCAGGTAGGGTTTGTTGGAGGACAGTGCACTCAGATGGCTATGGCCCGCACAGTTGACTTCATGATTAAACAGCACACAAATGCACTGTTTGCCCCATTTCCAGACTTCTGTGAAAGTGCATGCAGCTGATGCACAGTCACCCTGTGCTCTGGTACAAATCAGCATGCCAGAGGCTGACTAGCACATAAGTACAGATGCCTTCTGCTTGCACCCCCTAAAATTTTGCCCCTGATGCTGCAACATAAGGCAGACAAAACCCCTAACCTTTATGGCAGTGCAGTGACCACAAAGCAACAAACCCAACCCCAGTGAAATAGCCAGGATCTGTATGCACGTGCCTTGAGGCACGAGTACCGCTTGTGTGATTGCGGTGCCTGTGCTAGCATCACTCCTCTGATGAGCTTGGCACAAACACATCTCTACCAAGAAGTCCTCTACATGGGCCATGGTTTTGGGAACTGTCCACTAACGCTTGGTGTCAGATATACTTTTAATTGCTGTTTCTGCTTCGCACTTTGTCAAAATGAAGAGATTGATCTTCATTGATTCGTGGAAAGGCTCGCTTTGCTTGCTCAACCTTTTCTGTTGCTTATCGGGGCTGTGCCAAGACCTTGACACATACAGACCGAAAAGTAAATTAAAGTAATGAGTGAGTACTGGCAACCCATGCCAGCCTCACTTGCTATCCAACTTCACTGCAAGAAGAAAGTGACAGAGGCAATAGCTTCTAGTTATTAACTCAGTGGTGCCAGCAGCATCAGGAGTTTAAGATCCACAAGGATCTAATACATCTTTACTGATACACAATAAATAGTGGTCTCTATACACT